>VZQC01002072.1:980960-1188782 GCA_009823505.1 Rhizomys pruinosus | reverse complement strand
TATATATATATATATATATATATATATATATTCATATCTATCTGTCTGTCTATGTATGTATGTATGTATGTATCTATCTATCTATCTATCGCGAGACCCTTAAAAAAATCTTTTTAATAAACTTTAACTGGCTCCCGGTGAAAATTTTGTCTTTTTTTTTCTGAGGCAGGGTCTCCTTTGTACCCCCAGCTGGCCTGGAACTTACTATGTAGGCAAACAGCCTGCCTGTGCCTCCTGGGTGCTGGGATTAAAGGCGCTTGCCACTGTGCCGGGCTTTATTTATTTATTTTTTCTTTTGCAAAGAAATCAAGGAGCCAATTTTACCCGACTACCCGTCAGGCTGCTGTCGGCGATTCTGGGCAATGTCCCCTGCTGCATCACCTTTGACACAAACCAGGAGAAAAATTGGGTTTACCGCGTAGCGGTTTCTATGACAATAGTACACCATCTCAGAACCTATCTTTCCTTCATTTCTGGAATTGTGCCCTTCCTTTTAGATCAGACAGGTCACAATGTAATAATGTAATGAGCCCTCCTGTAGTCATTGTCAACTGAAAAAAAAAAATCTGAACAGGCCAGAAGTGGCTCAAAAGTTCTAAGCCAAAAGTCTACACTCCTTGTGGACCTTGGCCCCCAGAGTGGAACTGCAAATCCCAGCGTGCCCCGCGTGGTTGCAGCGGGAGAACTACGGTTCCCAGGGGGCACCGCGGTAGGCCCTCGGGAGGCGGGGCAGGGCGGTCCGCAGGGAGGGGGTGCTGCCCTCTGCCGGGCGCAGGGAGAAGTGGGCGCGGAGTGACAGCCGGAGCCCGGGCGCCGGGCGCGGGGCTAGGTGACAGCGGAGGCGGCGGCTGCGGGCGGGACGCAGGGAACGGCGACGGCGCCGACGGCGGTGGGAAGGGCGGACGGGGCGGGCCACACTGGTGGCGCGTAGCCCGAGGAGCCCGAGGGCGGGCGGCGGGCTAAGCTCGCGGGCCGGGTACCCGAACTTGGGACAAGTTGCCGGAACCGCAGGGAGCCAGTAGCGGACAGATTGACCTTCAGAGCGAGGTGAGCGGGGCTAGGGGGCAAGGGATTCCCGGGGGGCTGGGGATCCCCTCCTCTAGCTCCGCAGCTCCCATCCTGTGGGTGCTGGAGACAGGTGGGTGGGTGAGGGGTGCGGGCTGCGGCCCGACCGAGTGCACCGCGGCGCCACCCGCCCGCAGCCGGTCCAGCCCTGGTGCCCGGCGCGTGGCCCGAGCGGTGCGGCGCGCGATCCGGGGAGCCCCTGGGGCCCCTCCCTTCTGGCCGGGCCTGGGGTGGTTGCTCGACGGCCTTATGTAACCCGGGCGGGAGGGGCCGGGGCGGGCACAGGCCTTCTCGGCCCGGGAAGCTGAGCGTCGCAGGAGCGGGAGGCGCGGGAGTGAACTTGCAAGAAGTTTTGAGGGACGCCCAGGCCCTGCGCTCGCTCCCCCTCCCCCGATGCTCCGGAGTCTGGGGGGGGGGGCTGCGGGGGAGGGAGTCGAAGGCCCAAGGAGGTGTGCGGGGGCCGAGGCCGGCGGGGCCAGGCCCTGCCTGGATGGTCCCGGGAGTAGGAGGACCGGAGTGGCGCCACGCCCCGGGGCTGGGCTGCGGGGGGGTGGGGGTGGACGTCCCCTCCCTTCCTCCCTCCGATGCCTTCCCACCTCTTGGGTATCCAGAAGAAGCCACCACTGCTTTCGACCCCTGATGTCCCTGGCAAGCTTCTATCCCACCCTCCTAGCGAACCCCAACTCTGGGTCGCATCCTCCGCGCGCCCCCTCTGCTTTCTCCTATCCTGGGCTCCCTGAGCCCCTAGTCCCCCCTCTCGGTTCTCGTCTGGGTCTTGAATCCCGGAAAACACACCCCTTTCCTCCTGTCCACTCCAATTCCGCTCCGCCTAACCCCAGGCTAGCCCGCTCCGCCGCGTTGTTGCTCTAGTCTCTCTCCCACTCCGGACCCCATCGCCTCTTCCGGGGGAGCGGGCCGATGGCACCTGAGTCCCCGCCCCTCGGCCCCCGCTCGTCGCGGGGGTTCTGGCTTCACGCACGGCTGCCCCGAGCCGCTCCGGGCTGCGCGAGCAGGTTCGCGCTGCAGCCGCCCGGCACGCCCCTGCCCCACGCCTCGGGAGGAAGGGAGGGCGCCCGGGTGGGGCTGGTCTGCGCCAGCTCTGGCTCCGCCTGGGCCCCCGCCCTCCATTCGCCCGTCCCTCACCGCGGCGCCCTTCCCTAACCTCGGTCGGCTCCAGCCATGGAGCTCTTGCCTGTTGAGGTGGGGATGGTTCAGCGTGGACTGAACTTGAGCGCACAGTTCACTAGGCTAGTGAGGGTTCATGACCGCCCACCCCACCTGCCAGCCGGAGTGAAGGGTCGCTTGATGGAGCCGGGAAGCAGACAATGCCTCTGCGACATGGCCTCAGGCCCCTGCACACGCCCTGGCCCAGATTCCGCTGGCCCAGACCTAGCACTTGGGATGTTGGGGGTGAGGTGGGGGCCTGTCTCCGGTTTCCTCCAGAGCAGCCAGGTACAAAACCTGGCAGATCGGAATGCTGAGGCCTGGCATCTTGGTCCTGTCCCACTGTTCCAGCCTGGCGCTCAAACCAAGAGCCAGCGCTCAAGCCCTGCTCCCCGGCAGAACCCAGTTCAGAGAGAGAGGAAGTAGAACGGCTGATGCATAGCTAGCCATGATTGGTAGTCTGAGGGTATGCTTTTGCTGCGCCTCAGTTTCCCCCTGAATGTCCTCAGCTTTCTTCTTTTGGCCAGCCTCCTGGTTGTTGGTCCAGGAGAGCTAGGAAGCAAAGGATGTAATGAATGAAGTTAAGTTCAGGTCTGTTTGGGGTGACTCTGTGTTCCCCTCCTCAGAGACAGGGGTTATTGCTTAGACTTTATAGGGGCTGTTAACAGCTGAGTACTGATTTGTCCTCCGAACCTGGGAGGTGGGAACCAGAGGGGAGACCCAGGTCTCTTGATTCCAAGTCCCATGGAAGGGGCACAGGGAATGGGACAGGGACATCGGGGTGAGCATCAAGTCCACAGAGAGCCAACTGTGCTTCGAGGGCTGATGGCCTGGTGACTCACAGTCAGAGGTGGGCAGGGTGTCGGGCCAGGGCCGCATGAGTCCATTCAGGCACCAGTGGGGGGTGACCAGTGCCCCCACCCGTCCCATCATCAGTGACCCCCTCCAGCCCATTTCCTGGATGCTGGGAAGTAGGTGGGAGGGGCCCCCACCCCTCTGCCTAGCTGCCCTTTGAGGGGCTGGCTTCTGGCCCTGATCCGATCTGGGCTCTGTGTATGGTTGTAATGGCATCACTAGCCAGGGTTTATAGAGCTGCTTAGCACCTGCCCCCACAGGGAGTGGCCCAGGCCCCCTCCCTGGCTTCTGTCTCTTCTTTTTCAAAGTCAACTTGGTTTCTGCAGGCAACAGGGGTTTCCCCAACCACAGCTGGCATGAAAGCCAGGTTAGGCCTTTGTCCTGGGAATGGAGAGCAGTGGACACTTGGGGCCCAGCTCGGGGCTGCCATAGAGCTTGGATCTCCATTGGCAGGGGGCAGGGAGGGAGTTCAGATTCCCAGAGCTGCCAGAAATGGCCCCTGTCCCAGGGTACAGCCAGCCTCTAAGCATGTATGGAAGGGAAGAATAGAACCCAAGTCACCAGGCAGGCTGCTGGGAGCATAAGGTAGAACAGGGCCAGGTATCTGGTGAGTGAATACATGGTGTTGCTCTTTGGGTCTGAGTCTGAGTCTGAGTGAGGTTGGTCTAATGGATGCCAGTTTGTGTGTGTGTGTGTGTGTGTGTGTGTGTGTGTGTGTGTGTTTATGAGATTACAGAATCTAGTCCTCTCTGGATGAATGGGGTAGAATCCCATCTATGACAGAGAAACCAGAACACAACACTATATTAATAGAATATTCAAGGGCTCTACTGGAATGGGACTCAATAAAACTTAGTCACAAACATAGCTGCCAGTGTCAAATGTGTGTTAACTCTTTGAATCAAGGTAGGAATTATTGTGTCCATTATACTGACTCAGAGAAGTTAAACTGAGTGCTAAAATCCTGAAAGTGAAGGGCTGGGGTTCTAACCCAGGTTCAACTGACTCTCAGGTTGATGTCCGAAATCCCTGAAGACCACTTCAGTGTTTCCCAGAAGTTCTCCTTTACAAGTTGGGGTACATACGAGGTAGTTTGGGGACCTTCTTCCTGTCCAGGGTCTCTTGGTCCAGAACTACACTTGTCTCCTGGCCATTTTTCTGAACTTGCTGACCCAGGTGGCCAAAGGACCTCTGGGAGACCCTGTCTTGCCAGGGTAGAGGAGGAGATTGGTTCAGACGGAGCCTTGTCAGCCTCTATGGGAAGCTCGGCAGTGTGGCCTGGCTTCAGGGATGCCCACAGTAAGCAGTTGTTTCATTGGATGTGGAAGAAAGATACTGACCTTTGGATGAGATACTCACCGGGTCACGAGACCCTCCACTGCCTCTGACTGGCTATGTAGCTCGGCCTCAGCCCCAGTTTCCCTAATTAACCTTTGAGGCCCTCTCCCATGAAGATCTTCAATGGGGCACGAGGACACCAGGCTTCAGAAAGGAGTGTGGGTTGTGGAAAACCCGGGGATCGACGGCCTCAGGTTCCGGTGTCCCTGTTTGTGGAGACTTAACTGCAGTCACCATGTGTTCAGCACTGGTCTGGGTCAACCTCCTCTGGATGAATATTGACACTGGGGACTTGGAGGCCCAGCTCTGCCACTTAGCACCACGTGACTCGGGGAAAGCGCTTTAGCTTCATTGTACTTCAGTTTCCATGCCTAAAAAGTGCACGATCAGCCGGGCGTGGTGGCGCACCCCTTTAATCCCAGCACTCAGGAGGAAGAGGCAGGCGGATCTCTGTGAGTTCAAGGCCAGCCTGGTCTACAGAGTGAGTTCCAGGACAGCTGGGACTACAGGGAGACGCTGTCTCAAAAATAACCACCCCCCTCCAAAAAAGTGCACACTTTCCTAGCCCCTACCTAAGGGTGAGGGCTGAATGTGCTGATGGCCAGAGAGCACACAGCACTTGGAACAACACATAATCAACTCTTGTAACTCCTTAATTTTTATATCTCCTCTCGGGTGAGGAAACAAAAGTGTAGAATGCCCTAGCAGAGGACAAAGGAAGCGTGGAGGGCTGGGGATGCATATAGCTCAGTCCATAGAGTGCTTGTGTAGCATGCGCAAGGTTCTGGGTGCTGTACCAAGTCAACGTGGTATGGTGGCACAGTCCTGTAACCCCAGGAGGTAGAAGAGTCTGAAATTTAAGCTCATCATCCTCTGGTATAATGGTGAGTTTGAGGCCAGCCTGAGGTACAGGAAAGCCTGCCCCCTACACCAAAAAGAGAGCCCGGCGTGGAGGCGCACACCTTTAATCCCAGCACTTGGGAGGCAGAGGCAGGTGGATCTCTGTGAGTTCAAGGCCAGCTTGGTCTATAGAGAGTTCCAGGACACCTGGGGCTCTAGGGAGATCCTGTCTCAAAAAGACCAAAAAAAAAAAAAGACGATCAGACGACCCTATGTGTGTCTGATGCCCTCAAATATCAACTTTCCCGAGGGCTTTCCCAACTCAGTGACCGCAGTCCTGCTGCTCTGTAGTGACAAGCCCCACCCTCATCCCAGGCCCAGGCATTCTTGTTTAATTAGATAGTGCAGGTTACGCGCTCCCAGCAGTGTTTCTACCACCTGCCCTGCCCCTGTGCTTCCTCCTGGAGCACCCCCATGACTCTCCCCTCCTCCCTCCTCCTCTGTGTCCTCCTGGAGCACCCCATGACTCTCCCCTCCTCCCTCCTCCTGAGCGTCCTCCTGGAGCACCCCCATGACTCTCCCCTCCTCCCTCCATCCTGTGTGTCCTCCTGGAGCACCCCATGACTCTCCCCTCCTCCCTCCCTCCTCTGTGTCCTCCTGGAGCACCCCATGACTCTCCCCTCCTCCCTCCGTCCTGTGTGTCCTCCTGGAGCACCCCATGACTCTCCCCTCCTCCCTCCTCCTGAGCGTCCTCCTGGAGCACCCCCATGACTCTCCCCTCCTCCCTCCATCCTGTGTGTCCTCCTGGAGCACCCCATGACTCTCCCCTCCTCCCTCCCTCCTCTGTGTCCTCCTGGAGCACCCCATGACTCTCCCCTCCTCCCTCCATCCTGTGTGTCCTCCTGGAGCACCCCATGACTCTCCCCTCCTCCCTCCTCCTGAGCGTCCTCCTGGAGCACCCCCATGACTCTCCCCTCCTCCCTCCTCCTCTGTGTCCTCCTGGAGCACCCCCATGATTCTCCCCTCCTCCCTCCTCCTCTGTGTCCTCCTGGAGCACCCCCATGACTCTCCCCTCCTCCCTCCCTCCTCTGTGTCCTCCTGGAGCACCCCATGACTCTCCCCTCCTCCCTCCTCCTCTGCGTCCTCCTGGAGCACCCCCATGACTCTCCCCTCCTCCCTCCTCCTCTGTGTCCTCCTGGAGCATCCCCATGACTCTCCCCTCCTCCCTCCTCCTCTGTGTCCTCCTGGAGCACCCCCATGACTCTCCCCTCCTCCCTCCTCCTGAGCGTCCTCCTGGAGCATCCCCATGACTCTCCCCTCCTCCCTCCTCCTGAGCGTCCTCCTGGAGCACCCCCATGACTCTCCCCTCCCCTCTCCTTCTCTTGCCTTCTTCTTCCACTCTGCACCAGAGATACCGATCCTGGTGGCTCTATAATACCACTAGGGTAGAGATAAAAATCCCAGCGATAGGGGAGGACCTGAGCCTTACCGCACTCACAGGAAGTGCTCTTCTGTGGGCTGGGTGGACAGTGGGTGAGATCAGGGGGCAGCCCAGACAGGGAGGAGCAGAAGGCAGGGTTATCATTGATTTCTGTTGTGGATCCTTTTTTTGCCCCCTCAGTTCTGAGTACCAACCCTAGAGCTTTGTAGGTGCTAGCAAGTGCTAGACCACTGAGATACCCCCCCCCCCAATCACGATCCTGGCTCTTAAGTGCAGGCAGAAAGAAGAGGAGAAATGAAGTCTGGCCAGTCACATCTCCCCCTCCCCCTGCCAGTTTTTCTGGGGATGATCTATCTTGTTAGCAATTATGCATAGAATGGTGGTCTCAGAGTAGGATTTGATGTTATAGAGAATAATCTGGAACTCCAACAGACTCCTATCTAGAAAGCCGTGATCCACAGGCTCTTGTCTCAGCCCAAGTTCTTTCTCCAGCACATTCTCCTTGGTCCTTCCCTCTAACCAGATCTTTCTCTCACTGAAGCCATACCTTTCAAGGAGGCCAGGGGACTTTTCCATCTCAGTGCACTCCTAGCTGACTGTTCTGATCACCTGAGCTCTTACAAGATATCACTGTCTCTCAGTCCATGAGAGTAGGCCTAAGTATCAGTATGAAAACAATCCCCAGAGGGGTCAGGTACCCTTTGTAGGGGGTATGACCTTTGCATGGAGTGGGTGCCCAAAGTCCCCAGGGACTTGTTAAGTCCCAGCCTACCCTGCCATGCTTTGCCATCTAATATTCAGTAGTTCTGCAAGTTTATGAGGTCTGGAGCTTGAATTTTTTTTTTAAATAAGGATTTTAAAAAGCGTGTGTGTGTGTGTGTGTGTGTGTGTGTGTGCGGGTGGGTTCATGTTTGCAGGTGTGGGGTTAGAGGACAGTCTTGGGTGTCATTCTCAGACCTTCGTTCAGACAGAATCCTCTCATTGGCCTGGAGCTCACCAATTGGGCTGGATTGGCTGGCCAGCGAACCCCCTCCTGTCTCAGTCTCCCCAATTCTGCGATTACAACCATGACCCATTGTACCCCACATTTTTACATGGGTCCTAGGGATCAAACAGGTCCTTGTGTTTACTAGCAAGCACTTTGTTCACTGAGTCATCCTCCCAGCTCTATCTCACTTTTGAGACAAGGTCTCATTCTGTATATAGCCCAGGCTAGCTTCAAAGTTGTGATCCTCCTGCCTCTGCCTCCTCAGTCCTGGGATTATAGGCATGTACCTCCATGTTTGGCTTGGAATTTGAATTTCTGATAAGTTCCCAGGAGAAGCCAATGTTGCTGGTCCCTAAAACACACTTGGGGCCTGTGATTACAGCTGCCCGATGCACCCTAGTTGTGGTGTCTGAGGCTGCTTTGGCCCTTTTTGGCTGGTGTCATTTTTCAAGGCAGACCTCCAGGGCAGGGCCCACTTCCGAGACGACTTGTATGCCCCCGCCTCTGTCCTCAGCTCTCATGTATTAGTTTGCTTTGGGTTACTACAACAGAATACCAGAGAGCTGGGCTAGAGAAATGGTGTCATGGTTAAGAGCACTTGCTCTTTACTTATATATTTTTTTAAACAGGGTCTCCCTGTAGCCCCAGCTGGCCTGGAACTCACTCTGTAGACCAGGCCGGCCTTGAACTCACAGAGATCTGCCTGCCTTTGTCTCCTGAGTGCTAGGATCAAAGGCGTGCACCACCACACCCGGTTTAAAGACGGTTCTTAGCCACCATGTGGGTGCTGGGAATGGAACCCTGCTCCTCGTTTTGAATACTAGCAGTCGACACTCTTTTTTTTTTTTTTTTCTGTCTTTTCGAGAGAGACAGGGTCTCCCTGTAGCCCCAAGTGTCCTGGAATTCGATCTGTAGACCAGGCTGGCCTTGAAACTCACAAAGATCCACCTGTCTCTGCCTCCCAAGTGCTAGGATTAAAGCTGTGTGCCACCACGCCCAGCTAGCAGTCAGCACTCTTATTCACTTAGCCATCTCTCCAGCCCCATAAAAATTTATTTTTAAAATTTGTTTGTTTGTTTATTTATTTACTTTTTTTTTTTTTTTTTTTTTAAACCCCTACCTCTCACCTGTTCAAAAGTAAAACTAAGATGGACAAAGACCTCAACGTGAAACCCCAAAACTCTGGAGGTGATAGAAGAGAAAACTTGGCAGCAGACTCACAAGACATAGTGTAGGAAAAGTAACTCAGACAGCAGCTGCACAAGAAATAAGTTAAAACAATTGACAAATGGGACTCATTAAACTCAAAAGCTTTGTTTTTTTTCTTTTTTTTTTTATTTTTTTTTTATTTTTTTTTATTTTTTTTTTTTTTTTTAATTTTTATTGATGGTTTGTGCATTTTTTACATTATGTTTCCAATTCAGATCAGGCATATTTCCTTTCCCTTCCCCCCCACCCCCACCCATCCCAGATCATGTATTCTGCCATAACTGTCCTGCATCTTTCAGGTTTATTTTTTTTTTCATTTTTTAGCTATAAGTGATAATCCATGAGACAAGCATCCTTCGTTCAAAACCATCTATAGACTGTTGTGCCCAAACCCCCACAGTCCACCATCAGTGGAGGTTGACAGGTTGTTTGTTCAATCAATTTGATCAAATAGTGTCCCAGACTACATCGCTGTAGTTCACCTTCACCCAATCGCAAGCCTTTACATTCTACAGCCCCCCTCTTCCACAGATTGTTCCCTAGGCTTAGAAAAGGGGCACCGGTGGTGAGAGTAAAACTGTCTCCCTTCTCTCTGGAGCTGTTGACTTGTATTCTGGTCATCTGGCTGTTTCCTTTCATGGGCTGACAGTTGTTTCAGGGTAACTTTCGATTCTACTAATGAAGCACAAGCAATTAGATATATAGGTATTTAAGCCGCACTATAGTTATGGTAGGTTACTTTGGCATGGACCATATGTTTGGATGATATGTTAATTCATGAATTATATTTTTACCCCCTTATAAATATAACAGGGTCTTACTGTGGCTTATGACATCTCCTAACCTGTAGAGATTGTAGGCTTGTGGCATCAGCATGGTTTTCTCTACGGAGCGAGCACAGCCAATAGATTTGGGATACAGGCACATGGCTGTGTATGAATGTTTTGCCTGCATGTGTGTAGTGCACCTGTGTCATGCAGTGCCTGAGAGGAAGACGAAGAGGGTGTCGGCCCCTGAACTGGATTGTTAGCTGTCGTGTGGGGTGCTGGGATTCAAACCCAGTCACTGTGGCTTGAATTATCATGCCCATAAATAAAAATTTTTAAATCTAAAAAAAAAAAAAAAAAAAAAAGAACCAGAGAGAAATGGTTTGGTTTTAGCTCACAGTTCTTGTTGAATGCAAAGGACCACATCTGATACAGCTTTTCTGGTCTCATTATGTGGTGTGTGTGTGTGTGTGTGTGTGTGTGTGTGTGTGTGTAGGCCACAGGTCAACGTCAAGTGTCTTTCCTCCAACACTTGACTCCTTTATTATTTATTTATTTATTGAGACAGGGCCTCCCTTTATCCTCAGCTGGCCTGGAACTTGCTATGTAGACCAGGCTGGCCTTGGTCTATGCAGAGATCCACCTGCCTCTGGCTCCTGAGTGCTGGGATTAAAGGTGTGTGTTCCCATGCTTGGCTTATTTTTTTGCAGCTGGTCTCTCCTCATCAATTTGGCTAGGCTGGATGAACAATGAGCTTCTGCAGTTTACCTGTCTCCTCTCCCCTGGCCCTGGGGTTAGAAGCATGCCCTGCCATCCTGGCTTTTTACATGGGTTCTGGGTATCCAGACCCGGGTGTACATGCTTCTCTGGCAGGCACTTTACCAACTCAGCCATATCAGCCTCTCTTTCCTTATAAAGACACTGGTACTCAGTCCTAGGGGTTTCATCCTAATGGACTTTTCTACTTCTGAGTACTTCCCAAAGGCCCTACCTCCGTACACCATAGTTGGCGTGTTTCTAACATCTTCATTTCCACTGTAAGTAGTAGATATTAAGTTTCAAGCCATGAAGGACCCTCCAGCCATACCCAAGCCATAGTAGCCCAGGAAAATGAACACCTTTTAGCCATGGTTCTTGGTTCCACTCTGGGACAAGTGCTTAAGAAATACATGGTGCTGAGCTGGAGAGATGGCTCACCACTTAAGAGCACTGGCAGCTTTTGTAGAGGACCTAGGTTCAATTCCCAGCACCTACATGGTGGCTAATAACCATCCATAACTCCAGTTCCAGGGGATTTGGCACCCTTCTCTGACCTCTGTGGGCACTGCAGGACTTAACATGCAGGCAATACACTCATACAGAAAAAATAAAAAAATAAAATTATTATTGTAAAGCCAGGTGTGGTGGCACACACCTTTAATCCCAGTACTCAAGAGGCAGAGGCAGGCAGATCTCTGTGAGATAGAGGCTAGCCTGGTCTACATAGTGAGTTCCAGACCAGCTGGAGCTACAGGGAGACCCTGTCTGAAAAAAAAAATATTATTGTGAGTGTAGGTATATGATGCGGGTGTGGGAGGCATGCTTGCAGGAGTCAGAGAACAACTTTGTAGAGTTGACTCTCTCCTTCCACCTGTATGGGGGTTCTAGGAATCAAACTTGGGTTACCAGGCTTGGCAGCAAGTACCAAGTAGTTTCCCCCCACCCCTCAGCCCCAAGAGGGTCTCATGTAGCCAAGGCTGTCCTCAGACTCACCGTGTAGTCAAGGGTGATCTAAAGTTCCTGATGCTCCAGCTGCTGGCTCCCACGTGCTAAGATTACAGGAATGCACCAATGTATCTGGCTTTGTTTCTTATTTATTTTGAGATAGGTTCTCACTTGAGATAGGATCTCGCTGTATAGCCTAGCTTATATAGAACCCATTATGTAGACCAGGCTATCCTTGAACCACTGTATAGCCTAGCTTATATAGAACCCATTATGTAGACCAGGCTAGCCTTGAACCACTGTATAGCCTAGCTTGTATAGAACCCATTATGTAGACCAGGCTATCCTTGAACCACTGCATAGCCTAGCTTATATAGAACCCATTATGTAGACCAGGCTAGCCTTGAACGTAACACCCTCCTCCCTTAGTCTCATTCTCCCCCCAGTGCTGGTATTACAAGCATATGCCACTTGGGTCTCAAGGGGGCTGGGGGCTTGCCTCAGGCCCCTGGGGATAGAGGGATAGAGGAGTTCTTAGAAATGTGAGAGAGGGTTGGAGAGGAGGAACTTGTGGTCTGGGATATGGGATGATTGAAGGTTCTGATCTTAGCGCCCCCCTCCCCAGGGATTTGATCTGTTGTGATCCATGCTGTATTCCCCGTGCCTAGAAGTGACCCTCCATAGAAAATGTGGAGTGAATTCATGGACACAAACTCCCCCCACCCCAAGAAACCAGAGCCTAAAAGATGGTTTCTCTATGGTACCTACCCTGCAAATAGGAAGTCACAGCCTGTCCTCTAGATTGTTTACAATCAGTTCGAGGGCAGCACCTGTTCAGCCCCCCATAGTCCCTGAGGGATGTGGAGTGACCAGGAGGTGACATACTATACTGCCCACCCCACTGTCACTCATTTCCTTCTGGCTCTAGCCAGGTGTGCTCAGCTGTCTGGGCTTGGTGGTGCTGACTGTCTCCAGCTGGGGCTGATTGGAGCCATAGCAGCTGTCTGTATGTTGTGGGAAGGAGGAGGTTGGGGCCTAAAAATCCACCAAGCCAGCAACCCATGGTCATCAGCACTATGAGTGTCACCAGACAAATCCTGGGCACCTTGTGGGTTCCATACTCTCTGCTGGTCAGGTGGAGGGCGGAAACAAGAACTTTGGGGTTCTCAGCAGAGGACAGAGCAAGGCAGACAGTGCAATAGGCAGACCAGCTCTCGAGTCTGGTGTGGCTCTCGTCCCTTCCGCCATCTGGACCCCAGAACAGGCTGCTCTGCTGCACCTGGGGTGTTTCACCTGGGGTCAACACCGCAGGCCCAGGAGGCTTTCTTCCTCCTAGAAAGTTCTCACCTGGGTCCTCTGCAAACCTAGTGGCCTTTCTTCCTGGACAGAGTCCTTCCTTCTAGGAAGGAGTTCTAGAGGAGAGGCCCTGGGCTACTCACCTGCGGCTTGGAAGTCTCAGAGATGTAGGGACATGTGTACTTGGAGCCCAGGGACAGGACATCTTGTCCCTTCCCTTCATTGCCTTTCTCTCCTTCCCTTTCTCCCAGCCCTCTACTTCTTAGTTCCACAGAACCTGGAACAGTAGACTCCAGTATCTGTCTGTGTCTGCCTGTCTGTCTGTCTCTTTCTCTCTCTCCTGTTCTCTGTCTACTCTCTCTATCCACAAGGTTTCTTTTTCTACCTTCTTCCTTTCCTCATGTTCAGAGGGTGACTCAGAGTGAGCCTCCCAAGTCCAACCAGGGGGCACTCAGAGGAATGGCTCAGGGTAGAGTGAGGTACATGCTCAGGGCTGGCCTGATGCAGCCACTCGGCCCTTATCCAGCATGCTGGTTAGGGTGTCAAAGAGGCTATGGCACTGGGCATGGTGGCACACGCCTTTAATTGCAATACTCGGGAGACAGAGGCAGGCAGATCTCTGTGAGTTCAGGGCCAGCCTGGTCTACAGAGCGAGTTCCAGGCCAGCTGGGGCTACAGGGAGACCCTGTCTCGAAAAGACCAAAAGCAAACAAAGAGGCCGTGGTGCCAATTCTGGTTGACTGAGGGGCAGCCAGCAGTTTGGGCCAGCTTGGGGAGGAGGGGTCTCTGTAGAGGGACCCCAGACCTGTGACTAATTAAAGGAGGGGTCTCTGTAGAGGGACCCCAGACCTGTGACTAATTAAAGGGTATTGTCCAGTTTGGGGGGGGGGTAATTATGTTTCTCAAAGCCAGGTGTGGGAAGAAAATATTAGAACTTCTGTTATTATTTATACCTTGTCCTTTCCTCCTTCATTTTATTGTGAAATACAGCATAGTTGCTGAAGTGAGCATAAATATACATCCATAAAGGTGACTCCCAGGCCCATAACTCAGAGAGTAAAGGCACGTGCTACCACGCCTGATGACCTGAATTTGATCCCCAAACCCACATGGTGGAAAGAGAGAACTGACTACTGAAAGTTGTCCTCTGACTTCCACAAGCCTGTGTGTGCTCACAATAAATAAATAAATAAATAAATAAATAAATAAATAAATAAATAAATGGGGGTGAAGGAGAGTGAGGTGCTGGAGAGATGACTGGTGGTTGAGAATTTTACAAAGGACCTAAGTGCTAAGAGGACCTTAGCACTCACACCGGGCAGATCTGACATCCTCTTCTGGCCTCTGTAGGTACCTGCATGCACAGTGTACACACAAACACATAGACACACTCACATAAGTAAAAAGAAAATAAAGTTTTCTTAAAAAGTCACATCTGGGGACACATCAGGGAATCTGATGCTCTCTTCTAACCTCTGTGGGCATTGCACAAGGGTGTACTTACATATATGCAGGCAGTACACTCATACACATAAAAAATAATGTAAGGGACTGGAGAGATGGCTCAGTGGTTAAGAGCACCGACTGCTCTTGCAGAGGACCTGGGTTCGATTCCCAGCACCCACATGGCGGCTAAGAACCATCTTTAACTCCAGTTCTAGGGGAATCCAACACCCTCTTCTGACCTCCGCAGCATTGCACGACACAGGTGCACCAACCTACATGCAGACAGTACACTCGTACACATTAAATAAACAAATAAATAAATAAATAATAAAAATAACTTTAAAAAAAGTGATATCCCCCTACCCAGATCACTCAGCTGAAGGAGCAGATGGTAGTTGGCACTCTAAAATCAGCACTTGTGATGTGGGTACAGTGGCTTCCAAATGCAATCCCAGCACTTGTGAGACTGAGGCAAAATGGTTGAGTGTTCAAGGGCAGCCTGGGCTACATTAGGATCCCCTTAAAACAAACAAACAAACAAACAAACAAATAAATAAATAAATAAATATCAGCTTTTCTCTACTTGCAGAGCTAGGAACTCTCTTGACTTTATTTTATTCCTTTTTCTAATCAACAGAGGGGAATTTATTAGGGTCCTGGGAGTTGTGCCCCACAGGCGGCCTCAGCTCCACTTGACCTTCTTGGGTGCAGATTGTCGTTGGTGTGTACTTGACCTTCTTCTTGGGTGCAGGTCGTCATTGGTGTGTACTTGACCTTCTTCTTGGGTGCAGGTCGTCGTTGGTGTGTACTTGACCTTCTTCTTGGGTGCAGGTCGTCATTGGTGTGTACTTGACCTTCTTCTTGGGTGCAGGTCGTCGTTGGTGTGTACTTGACCTTCTTCTTGGGTGCAGGTCGTCATTGGTGTGTACTTGACCTTCTTCTTGGGTACAGGTCGTCGTTGGTATGTACTTGACCTTCTTCTTGGGTGCAGGTCATCGTTGGTGTGTAATTGACCTTCTTCTTGGGTGCAGGTCATCGTTGGTGTGGCCACACTTCTTGTGGCAGTTGGTGCACAAGGGTGCAGGCGAGTGTAGCACTTGTGGCAGATCATCTTGTCGAAGTTGAACTTTGGGCAAGCTGACGAAGAGGTGGTCAGTGATGCAGGTGCAAGTGGGCCTGTCTGGACGTTGTAATCAGACGGGGTGCAGCCACCCTACAGCCGCTTACTAATGAAGATCAGGCACTGATGGTCAGGAGGGATTCCTTCCGTGACCTGGATCTTGGCCTTGATGTTCTTGATCGTGTCACTGGGGTCCACCTTGAGGTGATGGTCTTGCCAGTCAGGGTCTTCACAAAGATCTTCATTTTGGCATCTGCCAAGTGGCCCCCTTGCTGAAAAGAAGCTACTTTTCTTTTCTTTTCTTTTTTAAGACTTTATTTTTATTTTATGTATATACATTTGCCTGCATGTATGTGTGTGCGTCATGAGTACCATGTCCTTGGAGGCCAGAAGAGGGCATCAGGTCTTCTGGAAGTGGGGTTACAGATGGTTGTGAGCCACCATGTAAGTGCTGGGAACTGAATCTGGATCCTAACAAGAGAAGCCAGTGCTCCCAAGGCAGAGCCATCTCCACAGCCTCCTCTCTTGACCTTGATGAGCAGCTTCTTGCTGGCCTTTGTTCTGTCACCCAGGTAACACTCTCCTGACTTTAGGATGGCCCAGCTGCTTAGTTCTCGTATCCTGTGACCTTCAGTGTCTGCCTCCCTTTGCCTGACTTTGAATTGGGCACTGCTGAATGCCACTGGAGATGTTCAGGCCAGTATAGTGCTTCTCTGATTTCATGGTATATCCAAGGTGTTAGCTGGTGTGGAGCACTGTGGTCATTTTCACTGCTGCATAGTATCTGTTCTGCTACCTGCAGGCACCTGGGTGGCTTTCCTGATTTGGCCACCAGGAACATGAGAATGTGCTCATGTGTGCTTCCTGAGGCATTGGTACACTGGTCTCTTCAGAGTGTGTGTGACCGCTGCGGTGGGTCACCTGAGTCCCACACAGTGCCCTCTCAGTTGTTTAAACTGGATTACCATGTTGCTCCTTCTGGGGTGACTGCTTCGGACCCTTGTCAGCACGTGGTGGGGTTAGACCAGAAATTAATGAATTTCTGCCATCTGTTATGTAGCAGTATCCCCTCACAGGGGTATTAATGGTGCCACTTTCATCTTTTAATTTTTTTTTAGTTTTAGACAGGGCTCTGCTTTGTAGACCTGGCAACTACAACATAGACCAGGCTGGCCTTGAGCTGACAGAGATCCACCTGCTTCTGCTTCTGCTGGTATTAAAGATATGTGGCAGCACACCTGGATTCATCCTTTTTTATAAATCTGTTTTTGCATATGTAGCATGAATGTATTTTATGTATGTGGTTGATCCTCTACACCAGTGAGTCCTGCATCTGAGGATTCAGCCAACCTCAGCACCCACAGCGGATGGCTCAAACCCTCCTGTAGCTCTAGTTCCAGGAAGTTGACACCCTTGTCTAGCCTCCTGCACAGGTGTATACATATGCACGCACACATAAAATATTTGATAAAAGGGAGGTGGAGAGATGACTCTGAGGTTAAGAGCAACGGCTGCTCTTGCAGAAGACCCAGTTCCCAGCACCCACACGGTAGCTAACAACCGATTGTAACCCAGTTTCAGGGGATCTGCAGTCCTTTCTGGCTTCTGCAGGCATTCTACAACATGGGTGCACTTACACACACACAAACAAAAACACTCATATACATAAAACTAAAAAACTTTTTTTTATTATTTGAGAAAAACCCCGCACATACAAACTGTTTTTTCTTGCCATTACTCCCCAAATAATGCAGCCTAACAGCTGTGTGCACAGTATTTACATCGTGCTAGGTGTCGAAGTTACCTAGAGATCATTGAAAGTATACAGGGGAGATGGTCTTTGGGTGTGCTGTGTATAAGCAACAGCAAACACCTGTGGATTTTAGTGTCCTAGAGCCAGTCCCCCACGCACACTGTGGGACGATGGGCTAGAGACAGATTCTGAGGCAGGCTGTATATTAGGTCGCTAATAAGAGGGTCTTGGGCCCTCTTGCTCTACAGGTTGTGGAGAACCGCCCTGAGGGTCCCAGGCTTTTGATGAGGGCTACAAAAATGAAGTGCTCTTTGGGAGCCCTGACTGTTTCTTCCCTCCCTCCCTCCCTCCCTCCCTCCCTCGAGTGAGAGTCTGTCATCAGAATTGGGGAAAGAGCACTGTACCATTGGGAACCCTCTGCTACATTGTTTGAATGGGAGGGGGACATTTGGTCTTGGGAGGAGACCCCAAATGACAGGGCCTGCTATGAGAGAAGCCTCTTTGCAGAGGGTATACACCCCACAGAGTACCCTCCTGTGTAGCTAGCATGTCTGGCAAAGGAAGAGGAGAAAGTCTGCAGCCACAGCCCTCGGCAGGGGCACCCTGTGTATTGGCAAGTGCCTGACTTTCACCTGCTTTTAGGCAGAAGTTTTCAACTGGGGGCAACATTTGGCAGGCTCTGATGATAATACAACTGAGCACCCCAAAATGGACAGGATGTCCCCTACAACAGAGACTGAGCACCCTAAAATGGACAGGATGTCTCCTACAACAGAGACTGAGCACCCTAAAATGGACAGGATGTCCCCTACAACAGAGACTGAGCACCCTAAAATGGACAGGATGTCCCGTAACAAAGACTGCCCTGGCCCCAGGTATCAGTACCCAGCTGGAGAAACTGACCAGAGGAAAGAGAAAGCAAGCAGATTGTTCAGTGCTTGCCGCATGGCCTCAGTCACTTGAATGTTTTGTGCCTTAGTTTCTCCATATGGAAAATGGGGGTGGCAGGGCTGCTGCCTCTCCCCTCTATGGGGCCGTCATCAGAATGCATGTTTGGGCATTGGGGAAGTGGCTCTGTAAGGTATTCTCTCAACCCTGTGTCCATTCCCCTACCCCAGCCAGCAGGCAGGGCTCTCCAGTACTCCTTCCTCCTCCCTGACTGACTGACTGTCCCTGAGCTGGAGGCATCAGCTAATGAAATGAGCCTGGGTCTCTGACCCTCTAGACGTTGTGGAGAACCGCTCTGAGGGCCCCAGGCTTCTGATGACGGCTACAGGAATAAGGGGCCAGGGCCTAGGCAGAACTGCTTTTGACTTTGTCCTTAGCCAGAAGTCCAGGGTTGTGGAGGTGATAAGAGGTAGCTATGGTATTCCTTATCTGGGGCCCTGTTCCAGATCCAGCCTGGCTTGGTCTTGGAGGACCTCTGTGGCCTCCCTGTTTGGGTTTCCCTCATCTTGCTGGCCTGTCTGCCTTCTTCAGGAGCCACAGCCTGTCCAGTCTCCTCTCTGCCTTCAGGAGCCACAGCCTGTCTAGTCTTCCACACTGCACTCTTCCTGAAACGTGCTTTCCCAGAAGCACCCGTGAGCTCCTCGACCCTGAGGTGTAGCTGCCTAGTAACAGCCTAGCGGCCCCCTGTCCTTCTGAACAGTGTTTTACCTGCCTAAGTGGGAGCCCCTCCACCATTGGGAAAGTAGCACCAAAGAGCACAGGCTGGGCCTCTTTGACAAGCTATTAGAGACGTCACCTGTGTAGCAACAACAGTTTCCTACAAGGTCAGAGATCTTCCCAGAGCCTGGTGGGTGACATTTGGTCTCTCATTTCTCGGGTGGGGGGCTATAGTAAGTAAGACTGTGAGCTGTCCAGAGGCTCAAATCCATGGCCACAGGTGTGTGGCCAAGGGGGTAAGCCATTGATTTGGGGTTGATTGTCTGGAAGGTCCTGGGAGAAGCATGGATTTTGGTTGGCATGCCTTTGGCCTGGTGGTGAAATTCTTGCCCTCTGTGTCTCTCTCTGGGTTCCCCGAAGTCTGAGACTGAAGCCTGGGGCTGGGGAGATGGTAGCAGGTCAGCCTGCGGTAGGCTTGTGGGAGGGCGGTGTGAGAGGCGGGCGGTGTGAGAGGCTGGCGCTTCCCCGGCACACTGAGTAATCCTGAGCAACATTTGCAGCTCCCAGGGGATTGTGAAACTTCCTCTGCTGAGGTGAGGGGGCTGGGTGAGAAACAGCACTGGGGGAAATGAGGAAATGGGCCAGGGCTGGGCTGGGGACCGGAGGCTGGGCTCCATCCCCGAGAACGGAGCATCCTAGCCGCCTCCTTCCAAGGGTTACCTGCTCTCAGGTCCATGCAAGTGTGACACACTGTGGTGTGTGTGTGTGTGTGTGTGTGTGTGTGTGTGTGTGTGTGTTAGGTCAGTATGCATGGTGCATGTGTGTATGTGTCTTTGTGTGTCTGTGTGGGTGAATACTTGTGCCACATCTTCAGAGGGAAAGGACCCGCTGGCTATAGTGGCTCAGGTCTTTTCTTTTTCACTACCTCAGATTCCTCTCCATCTTCCTGCCTTGGCCTCTCAAGCTGGGCTGAGAGCAGAAGGGGAGAATGAGGGGGGAGTGTCCCATTGTTGGGGGGGAGTGTCCTCAGGCCTAGTTAGGAACAGAGGATGGAGGGAACCACAGGATGTTTAGAGTCAGCCATACTTGTGCCTGGGACTCCTCACCTCCCCAGGCTTGTTTTGGGGTTCTGGTGAGAGTATTGTAAGCATGTGTGTTTAGCTGAGTGCCGCAGTCCAAAGCAAATCCCGTTTCCACTGGGGGCTGGGAACGTCAGTCAGCATTTGAACCCTGACGCTGCAGCCTTCTAGCTATGTGATCCTGGCAAGTAATTTGCCCTTTGTGCCTCAGTTTTCACATCTGTAAAAGTGGAGTTGACATATGTAGATCCCAACTCATTGGTTAATCCTGAGTATTAAAAGACAGAAAGAGCTGGGTGTGGTGGCGCGTGCCTTTAATCCTAGCACTCGGAGGCAGAGGCACGCAGATCTTTGTGAGTTCAAGGCCAGCCTGGTCTACAGAGTGAATTCCAGGACAGCTGGAACTACAGGGAGACCCTGTCTCAAAAAGACCAAGATAAATAAATAAATAAATAAATAAATAAATAAATAAATAAATACAGAAAATAAGCCAGGCGTGGTGGCACATGCCTTTAATCCTAGCAGAGGCAGGAGGATCTCTGTGAGTTCAAAACCAACCTGGTCTACGTAGTGAGTTCTAGACCAGCTGGGGCTGCAGGGAGACCCTGTCTCAAAAAGATAAATGAATGAAAGTAGGGCTGGAGAGATGGCTCCGTGATTAAAAGCACTGACTGCTCTTGCAGAGGACTGAGGTTTGATTCCCAGCACCCACATGGCAATTGACAACCATCTGTAATTCCAGTTCCAGGGGAGCCAATGCCTTCTTTTGGCCTCCACAGGCATTGCATGGACAGGTACACTTACATGTATGCAGAACTCTCACGCATAAAATAAAAATATTTTTTTAAAAGACATAACATGCTTAGAAACAGAAACAGGCAATGAGTAAGCACTCTGCACAGATTAACCTGTTTACCTGCTAGTGGGGTGTTCCCATGCACATGGCAGAACATTGCCAAGGAGATTACTTTATTACTGTTGTGCTGGGGATTGAACCCAGGCCTTGCCAATGCTGTACCAGTACGCTGTGCAATCCCAGCCCTCAAGGCAGTTATTTTTGGTGATGAGCAGTGTGATCCATGGTTGGCTGTACATTCTGAAAGACCTGGCTTGGTCCTCACCTTGCCTCTTCCTGTATGACCCTGAGTCTGTTTCCTCATACTGTTCCTACCTTCTAGAGCTATGGGATGGATGAGGTGAGGAGGTACAACATGCTTAACTCAGGCTTGGCTCGGAGTGTCCTACCAGAGAGACCACTGTTAGGTGCCTGTTGCCAGTGAGTTGTGTCCTAGACCTGTAGTTGAGGCTGCACAAACATGCTTGGATAAATGTTTTTAGAACTGTGAACCGAAAAATTAGTGGAACAAGCCTCTAATTGGACCCTTATCTGGACATGAAATTAGTACAGTGGTCTCCATGAAAAACCTTTTAAAGATTTAAAAAATAGTTTATTATCTTTATGAGTGTATTGCCTGAATGTATGTTAAGTACACCGTGTCATTCAATACTTGTGTTCAGAAGAGGGTGTCGCATCCCCTGGAACTGGAGTACTGACAAGTGTTAGTTGTCACATGGGTGCTGGAATTTGAACCTGGGTCCTCTGCAAGAACAGCCAGCATTCTTAACCACTGAGCCATCTCTCCAGCCCCTCTTTTAAATATTTTTAAGATTTTTTTTTTTGAGACGGGGTCTCCCTGTAGACCAGGCTAGCCTTGAACACATAGAGATCTGCCTGTCTCTGCCTCCCAAGTGTTGGGATTAGAGGTGTGCGCCACCACACCCAGCTAAAGATTTTATTTTATTTTTTATTTTATTTATTTCTGTATGTGTATGAATGTACTGTCTGCATGCAAGTTTGTGCACCCGTGTCGTGCAGTGCCGCGGAGGTCAGAAGAGGGTCTTGGATTCCCCTGGAACTGGAGTTCTCCTGGAATTGGAGTTTCAGATGGTTCTCAGCCACCATGTGGGTGCTGGGGATCGAACCCGGGTCCTCTGTAAGAGCGGTTGGCGCTCTTAACCGCTAGGCCATCTCTCCAGCCCCCCAGCTAAAGATTTTAAAGAAAATAGTGTGTGTGTGCCTGTGTGTGTGTGTATGTGTGTAAATGTATGCCATTTGAGGGGCAGGTGCCCGTGGAGGCCAGAAAAGGGCACTAGATCCTCTAAAGCCATATTTATAGGAGTTCTGAGCCCCCAATGTGGTGTCCTCAGAAAGAGCAGGTTGCACTCTCAACTGCTGAACCATGTCTCCATCCCTCCAGGAACAGGTTTTTTTTTT
Source organism: Rhizomys pruinosus (assembly GCA_009823505.1). Taxonomy (NCBI): domain Eukaryota; kingdom Metazoa; phylum Chordata; class Mammalia; order Rodentia; family Spalacidae; genus Rhizomys; species Rhizomys pruinosus. The sequence continues at coordinate 1,166,837 of VZQC01002072.1, read as the reverse complement.
TTTCCCTGTTGTTGTCGTCGTTGTTTTGTTTTGTTTTGTTTTGGTCCTTTTGAGACAGGGTCTTCCTTTAGCCCCAGCTGGCCTGGTGCTCACTATGTAGACCAGGCTGGCCTTGAACTCACAGAGATCCGCCTGCCTCTGCCTCCCAAGTGCTGGGATTAAAGGCAATGAACAGTTTTTAAAACTAAAAAGTAATAAAACAGGGCTGGGGAGATGGCTCAGTAGGTAACAGTTCTTGCTCTGCAAACATAAGGTCCTGAGTTCAAGTCAGTAGCACTCACATAAAAGCCAGCCAGGGCTGCACATGCCTGCCCCTCACTTAGTATTGGGAGGGAAAGACAGAAGAATGCCAGGATCTCAGCCAGCCCCAAGCAGCCAAGTTCCGGTTCAGTGAGAGACCCTGTCTCAGGGGAATGATGGAGAGTGATAGAGCAGGATTCCCAGTGTTCTCAGCCTCCACATGTGCGCAGGCAAGCTCACACACGCACACACACATACGCGCATGCACACACAGAATAGAAGGGAAAATATCTAAGTGTATTGCACAGTGACAGTAACTACTGTTTTAGAGAGCACTTTGTTTTTTGTGTGTGTCTCCAAGGTCAAATGAAATACATCTTTCTGTGAGTCTTGGTTAGAGACTTTGGGGCCACTTTCTTAGAGGCTCTCTCCTTCCTGTGCAGGGTTCATGCAGTACCTACTTAGTATAAGGCCCAGCCTCTCTACTGGGGCTGAGGTATCTATCTTAAAACCCAGCAATAAGTGGGAAGGGGTGTCTGGGCCCAGTTCTTCACAATCAGAGGCAGAGAGCAGGGGAGTCGGGGGTGGGGGGCTTCCTGAGGATTCAGGCTAGGGACTGTAAAAGGAGACAGTACTCGGCATGATTGTTGGCTTGTGGCCCGGAGTCCAGAGAGCAGTAGGCAGCTCCTTATTAGTGGAAGGCTATGGGACTAGGTCTGGCAGGAGGTGCCACTTGAGTTAGAGCAGAGGGTTGGGTATTGCCTGGGGCACTGGTAATACAGTTTCCAGCTCTCCAAGATGGCAGGATAGGCTTGAGGAGAACTCGGGGTCATAGTGCTCACTCCTGCTAGTGACTGTGGGTGAGATGCAGGGCTCCACACTCTCCTCCTCTTGTTGTGTGTGATTCTTAAACTCTTAACTCCCTCTTAAATCTCTTAAACGTTCTCCTCTCTTCTGCTGCCCCTGCTGGCTCTGGTAGGCCTGACCTGTGACCTGGCTCTCAGCCCCAAGTGCTCCCTCAGGAGCCAGAAGTCGTCTTACTTTTAGAGCCCAGGCCTGGCAGATGCATGGCAGACCTACTGTCTCTCATCTGGCGAGTGGGCATCCTGACCTGTGAGCCACAGCCCACTGATGGAGATATGCGTCTCGTGACTCAGCATGGATGGTCTGATTGCCGGAAGTGTGGGGGCTCGGGTTGGGTTACTGTTGTGGTCCCTAAGGCTAGGAGAGCTGGGGAAGATCATGAGCACATCAGCTGCCTGTCTGGAGAGCAACCTTCTGCTTCCCCACCCTGTGACCGAGGGCAGTGGGAGGAGCTGTGGGGAGAAGACTGTGACCCGTGGGAGGCTGGGGATATCCCTGACTTGGAGTGGAGGTGGCTTGCAAGAGGGTGAAAGCAGGTCTGGCAGCCCCCAGGTGCTCCAGCCCTTCCATATTGAGTCTCCTAGGAGCCCTGGCTTAAGGTTTATGTTGCCAGGGGGGAGGGGCAGCGCCCAAGGACTGACTGCTAGCAGCCAATTTACAGGAAACTGTGGGTGGCTTCCAGCCTCTGAGCCCAGAGCTCAGAGACTCTGGCATGAGCTGCACAGTATAGTGTGCTGCCTAATGAAAACCTGCGTAGATTGGCTACCTACTATATGATTGTGAAAAGCTGCATACATTGGATACCTACTGTATGATTGTGAGAATTACATAAGCCAAGGTCTGCAGGTTGTCCGTATGGGCCCAGTAGATAGGACCCACATTCCTATCTCTCCTGCCTGCATTGAGAAGCCCTTGTGGGATCCTGGTGTAGGTCTCCTGGACGTGGTCCTCCTGGGACCTAGTGTCACACTGATCATCCCTTCTTTGTCCCTCTAGGTAGCAATTGAAGTTCCCAGGTTGGCTAGGAGGGAGTTCTCTGTGGAACAAAAGAGCTAGCCTACTGCAACCCCCAGGACTGCTAGAACTTCCAGGGCTGGTGACTGCCCTTGGTTTGGGTCTTCGTCAAGCTCCCATGGCTCCGGTTGATTACTTCAGATATTTGAAGGGGCGACCCCAAATCTGCTAGGGGCTTTCCCAAGATGGTCTCTATAAGTGGCTCTGGTGAGCAAGCATCTATGGGATAGTGGGGAGTGAAAGGTAAAATGGGCGTGGGGGAAGGGAGATGGGACAATGAGGTTTGGGGGGGCCTTAGTACAACAGGAGACGTAGGATTCTTTTCTCAGCACATACCACACAGCACGTAAATAATGATGTATTACACAGTTCAAAATGGCTGAGAGCAAACTTCAGATGTCCTTACTACCACTAAGGATAAATATTTGAGGTGTTGGATATGGTAATTAGCTTGACTTAATTATTCTACATTCTACCCATATATCATTACATTGATTGCATCTATACATGTATACAGTGATTTTGTTTATAAAGCAAAATGAAGGGCTAGAGAGATGGCTCAGTGGTTAAGAGCACCAACTGCTCTTGCAGAGAAACCAGGTTCGAGTCCCAGCACCCACATGGCGGCTAAGAAACGTCTTTAACTCCAGTTCCAGGGGAATCTGTTGCCCTCTTCTGACCTCTGAGGTATTGCACAACATGGGTGCACCAACCTACATGCAGACAGTACACTCATACACATAAAAAGTAATATATAAAAATGAAAAACAAAGCACTTGAGAGACAACAACAAATTAACCTTAAATGCAACAGACAGGAGGAAATAACAAAAATCAGAGCAGAAATCAATGAAATAGAAGCAAGGAAAACAATGAATCCAAAAGTTGGTTCTTTGAAAGGATAAACAAGATAGATAGACCTCTAGCCCAGTTAACCAAAGAGAGAAAGAGCAACTCCAAATCAATAGAATTCTTGATGAAATGAGAAACATCACAACCGACAACAAAAAAAATCCAGACAATCATATGGGAATACTTAAAAAACCTATATTCACCAGGCGTGGTGGCACAGGCCTTTAATCTCAGCACTCAGGAGGCAGCAGGAGGATCTCTGTGAGTTCAAGGCCAGCTTGGTCTATATAGCACACTCCAGACCAGTAGGGAATAAAGGGAGACCCTGTCTCAAAATGACAAAAACAAAAACAAAAACAAAAAAACCCTATACTCTACTAAATTTGAAAACTTAAGAGAAATGGATGAATATCTGAAATCCTGGAAATAAACAAAGCTTAACCAAGAAGTGATTGACAGGTTAAACAGACCCATAATATATGAAGAAATTGAAAATGTAATAAAAAACCTCTGAACTAAAAATAGCCCAGGCCCAGATGGTTTCAGAATTCTATAGAACATTTAAAGAGGAATTACAATCATTATTACTCAAACTGTTTAGAAGGATACAAGGCAGAGGAAAATCTCCCAAATTCCTTCTATGAAGCCAGCATCACTCTAATACCCAGCAAAGATACAACCAAAAGAGAGAACTATAGACCCATCTCATTAATGAACATAGATGCAAAAATTCCCAACAAAATACTTGCAAACTGCATACAGACCCACACTGAAAAGATCATCCATCATGCCCAAGTTGGATTCATACCAGAGATGCAGGGATGGTTCAACATACATAAGTCAATAGATATCATAAAACACATAAATGGACTGAAGGACAAAAACCACACCATCATCTGAATTGATGTACAAAAAGCTTTTGACAAAATCCAGCATCCCTTCATATTTAAAGTCCTAGAGGGAATTCACTTGGGAGGCAGAGGCAGGCGGATCTTTGTGAGTTCAGGCCAGCCTGGTCTACAGAGTGAGTTCCAGGACAGCTGGGGCTACAGGGAGACCCTGTCTCGAAAAGACCAAAAAAAAAAAAAAAAAAGAAAAAAACGAAAAAAAAAAGAAAAGGGGCTTTAGACATCAGGACTTGGATGCCATGAGATATGTACACTAGAGACACAATGTGCATCATCGGGGCTGGGGAGATGGGTAGGAAAGCCCAAGGGTCAAAGTTCAGTCACCAGAACCCCCACAAAAAGTCAGGAGTGAGCCGGGTGTGGTGGTGTATACCTTCAATCCCAGCACTTGGGAGGCAGAGGCAGGTGGATCTCTGTGAGTTCAAGGCCAGCCAAGTTTACATAGTGAGTTCCAGGCCAGCTGGGGCTACAAAGAGATACTGTCTAAAAAAGACCCCCAAAATTCTTTTTTTTTTTTTTTTTTTTGTCTTTTTGAGACAGGGTCCCTGGAACTCACCAGGCTGGCCTTGAACTCACAGAGATCCACCTGCCTCTGCCTCCCAAGTATTGGGACTAAAGGTGTGCAGCACCATGCCTGGCTCCAAAATTCTTTTTCAAAAGCCAGGAGTGGATGTGTGTATACCTGTGACCCTCACTGTGTGTGACAGGTGTGGACATAGGATCACTAGGGCTTGCTGGCTGCCGCCCAGCTCCAGGTTCAACAAGAGATCTTGTCTCAGGGAATACGGTAGAGCTTAATAGTGCAGGACACCTGACATCCTCCTCTGGCCTCCACACACTTACACAGGACACAAATCCGCACCACCAACATGGGCACTCTATACACCACTTCTCCCTCAATGCACATCACACATAAAAATGAGTGTTAGCACATCAAAGGCTCTGACAAGTCCAGCAAAGCGACCCCCCCCCCCAGTCTCCTGCACTCTAAGTAAGCCCTCTACAAATGAGCTATAACCAGGCCCTTACAATTTTATAAAATATATACAATATATATCTATATATATATATATATTACTTTTTATGTGTTATGAGTGTACTGTCTGCATGTAGGTTGGTGCACCCATGTTGTGCAATACCTCAGAGGTCAGAAGAGGGCCACAGATTCCCCTGGAACTGGTATTACAGACGTTTCTTACGCCGCCATGTGGGTGCTGGGAACTCGAACCTGGTTTCTCTGCAAGAGCAGTTGGTGCTCTTAACCCCTGAGCCATCTCTCCAGCCCTTCATTTTGCTTTATAAACAAAATCACTGTATACATGTATAGATGCAATCAATGTTTGTAATGATTATGGGTAGAATGTAGAATAATTAAGTCAAGCTAATTACCATATCCAACACCTCAAATATTTATCCTTAGTGGTAGTAAGGACATCTGAAGTTTGCTCTCAGCCATTTTGAACTGTGTAATACATCATTATTTACGTGCTGTGTGGTATGTGCTGAGAAAAGAATCCTACGTCTCCTGTTGTACTAAGGCCCCCCCAAACCTCATTGTCCCATCTCCCTTCCCCCACGCCCATTTTACCTTTCACTCCCCACTATCCCATAGATGCTTGCTCACCAGAGCCACTTATAGAGACCATCTTGGGAAAGCCCCTAGCAGATTTGGGGTCGCCCCTTCAAATATCTGAAGTAATCAACCGGAGCCATGGGAGCTTGACGAAGACCCAAACCAAGGGCAGTCACCAGCCCTGGAAGTTCTAGCAGTCCTGGGGGTTGCAGTAGGCTAGCTCTTTTGTTCCACAGAGAACTCCCTCCTAGCCAACCTGGGAACTTCAATTGCTACCTAGAGGGACAAAGAAGGGATGATCAGTGTGACACTAGGTCCCAGGAGGACCACGTCCAGGAGACCTACACCAGGGTCCCACAAGGGCTTCTCAATGCAGGCAGGAGAGATAGGAATGTGGGTCCTATCTACTGGGCCCATACGGACAACCTGCAGACCTTGGCTTATGTAATTCTCACAATCATACAGTAGGTATCCAATGTATGCAGCTTTTCACAATCATATAGTAGGTAGCCAATCTACGCAGGTTTTCATTAGGCAGCACACTATACTGTGCAGCTCATGCCAGAGTCTCTGAGCTCTGGGCTCAGAGGCTGGAAGCCACCCACAGTTTCCTGTAAATTGGCTGCTAGCAGTCAGTCCTTGGGCGCTGCCCCTCCCCCCTGGCAACATAAACCTTAAGCCAGGGCTCCTAGGAGACTCAATATGGAAGGGCTGGAGCACCTGGGGGCTGCCAGACCTGCTTTCACCCTCTTGCAAGCCACCTCCACTCCAAGTCAGGGATATCCCCAGCCTCCCACGGGTCACAGTCTTCTCCCCACAGCTCCTCCCACTGCCCTCGGTCACAGGGTGGGGAAGCAGAAGGTTGCTCTCCAGACAGGCAGCTGATGTGCTCATGATCTTCCCCAGCTCTCCTAGCCTTAGGGACCACAACAGTAACCCAACCCGAGCCCCCACACTTCCGGCAATCAGACCATCCATGCTGAGTCACGAGACGCATATCTCCATCAGTGGGCTGTGGCTCACAGGTCAGGATGCCCACTCGCCAGATGAGAGACAGTAGGTCTGCCATGCATCTGCCAGGCCTGGGCTCTAAAAGTAAGACGACTTCTGGCTCCTGAGGGAGCACTTGGGGCTGAGAGCCAGGTCACAGGTCAGGCCTACCAGAGCCAGCAGGGGCAGCAGAAGAGAGGAGAACGTTTAAGAGATTTAAGAGGGAGTTAAGAGTTTAAGAATCACACACAACAAGAGGAGGAGAGTGTGGAGCGCTGCATCTCACCCACAGTCACTAGCAGGAGTGAGCACTATGACCCCGAGTTCTCCTCAAGAGGCCTATCCTGTCCATCATTGTCTTGAGGAGCTGGAAGTAGAACTGAAACTTATTCCTAGTTACCTGACCGCCCACCCCCCCGCCCCACAGCAAGGTGACCCCCCAGTGCTACGCCCGCCCCCGACCCCCAAAGCGAGCCTACAGATCACGCACCCAACAAGCCAATCAGCCGATGTCGTAATGTCTCCTTTTACAGTCCCTAGCCTGAATCCTCAGGAAGGCCCCCCACCCCCGACTCCCTGCTCTTTCTGCCTCTGATTGTGAAGAACTGGGCCCAGACACCCCTTCCCACTTATTGCTGGGTTTTAAGATAGATATCCTCAGCCCACAGTAGAGAGCTGGGACCTTATACTAAGTAGGTACTGCATGAACCCTGCACAGGAAAGGAGAGAGCCTCTAAGAAAGTGGCCCAAAGTCTCTAACAAGACTCACAGAAAGATGTATTTCATTTGACCTTGCGGAAACACACAAAAAACAAAGTGCTCTCTAAAAAGTAGTTACTGTCACTGTGCAATACACTTAGATATTTTCCTTCTATTCTGTGTGTGCATGACGCGTATGTGGCGTGCGTGTGTGAGCTTGCCTGCGCACATGTGGAGGTGAGAACACTGGGAATCCTGCTCTATCACTCTCCATCATTCCCCTGAGACAGGTGTCTCTCACTGAACCGGAACTTGGCTGCTTGGGGCTGGCTGAGATCCTGGCATTCTTCTGTCTTTCCCTCCCAATACTAAGTGAGGGGCAGGCATGTGCAGCCCTGGCTTGGCTTTTATGTGAGTGCTACTGACTTGAACATCAGACCTTATGTTTGCAGAGCAAGAACTGTTACCTACTGAGCCATCTCCCCAGCCCTGTTTATTATATTTTTTAAGACCTTTTCTGATATCATGCCTTTAATCCCGCACTTGGAGGCAAGAGGGCACAGGCGGATCTCTGTTGAGTTTCAGGCCAGCCTGGTCTACATAGTGAGCACCAGGCCAGCTGGGGCTAAAGGAAGACCCTTGTCTCAAAACACCAAACAAAAAACAAAACAAAACCAACGACGACAACAACAGGGAAAAAAAAAAAAAACCTGTTCATGGAGGGATGGCAGACATGGTCAGAGCAGTGAGAGTGCACCTGCTCTTGAGGACACCCCACATTGGGGCCTCAGAACGTCCCGTAAATATTGGCTTAGGAGGAGATTAGTGCCCTTGTTCTGGGGGGGGGCCTCCCCGGGCACCTGCCCCTTCCAATGGCATACTTTACACACAATCCCACACCACACAGGCACACACCACACATGTTCTGTTTAAGAATATCTTAGCTGGGGGGCTGGAGAGATGCGTCCTAGAGGTTATAGAGCGCAAACGCTCTGACTAAAAAAAGAGGACCCTGGTTCGATCCCCAGCACCCACATGTGGCATGGACACCATCCATAACTCCAGTAACAAGAGAACTCCAGTTCCAGAAATCCAGTTCCAGGGGAATCCAAGACCCTCTTGACCTCCGCGGCACACTGCACGACACGGGTACGGTGCCACAACCTTTGCATGCAGAAAGTACATCATACACATACAGTAAATAAATAAATATAAAAAATAAAATAAAATCTTTAGATTCTGGCGGTTGTGTGGCAGCCACACCTTTAATCTCCACACTGGGAGGCAGAGACAGGCCGCTCTCTAGTGTTCAAGGCTAGCCTGTTCTAAAGGGAACCCCCCGTATCAAAAAAAAAAAATCTTAAAAATATTTAAAAAATTTTTCCTGGGTCTGGAGAGAGCTCAGTGGTTTACGCCAAATTTTTTTTTTTTGGGGGGGCTTGGGGGGCTGTTCTTGCAGAGGACTCCAGGTTCAGCTCCCAGTACACACATGGCAACTAACACTTGTAGTACTCCCATCTGTCCAGGTGGATGCGACACCCTCTTCTGACACCAGTATGGAATGACACGCGTGCTTGTACTTAACATACCTCACCTGGCAAACACTAATAAAGATAATAAACTATTTTTNCTAGGATTAAAGGCGTGCGCCACCACGCCCGTAAAGCCCCATTTTCTAGTTGAGACCTGAGGGATGCCTTCGTGTGGTTACCTGCGATGTCAGTGTGGCTAGGTCCAGTGATCTGACTAGTACTTTGTCTCTTAGAGCACTATGTGTGCACTGAAGCCTCTGCCTCATCCTCTTCCAACATGAGAGTGTGTCTTGTGTGGTTCTTGGGAGATACTTCAAAGGCTGGTGTGGGCACTAAGGCTTTCTCCTGGCCACAGGCACCTGGGTAGTTCACTTCTGTTCCCTGGGCCTATGGCCCCTCCTCTAGGCAATAAAGCCCGGCACCTTGTCTCCTATGCTGCTGTAGAGCGAGCATGCTCTGTTAGCTCTTAGCAAATGAGATACATAAAGTCAAACAAGCCTTATAGTTTTAGAGGACCCTGAGTACATGGAGGAGACCCAGCTATGGGGTCCAGATGACTAAGACTCCTCTGTGTGGTGTCTGCCCTGTAGTAGGATATTGCTGCCCCACTCTGGTCTGCATTCTCTGACCAGGAGAGGGCCAGCCTGGCTGGTGCTGGAGACCCATTTCACAGGTGAGCAGGCGGTCCAGCCAGGGACCTAGGCTCTCCTCCCCCTGCCCTGCCGAGACTTGGTGTTCGAGTGAGGGAAGAGATGTGTAATGTGTCTTGGCACCTCCGTTTGCCCCTGCGTTGAGCATCTGTGGGCTCCCTGAGCCCTGTATTATCCCCTCTTTCATGCAGGGCAGCTGGCTGGTGGCCTGTTCAGGGGTGACATGGGCACACCTTGCCTGGCACGCAGGTGCTGGGGTAGGGCTCCTCTGTGTAGGCTGTCTGTGGGTGATGCAGGACTCCAGCGAAGGGCAGGCAGTGGTACCTCCCTGTAGAGTGTCCTCTCCCAAGGGCTGCTGCCCACTTATTCTTAGCACTGACTCATTATGGAGACTATTTTTAGCCTTGGTTCCAAGTGTTGCCAACGTCTGGTGCAGCCAGTGCTGAGGGAGTGGGGGTGGGGCAGGGGGACCCCTGTGGATGCTTCTGGGGCCGGAGGAGAGCAGGGACAGTGGCCTCCATCCTGCACCTGCCAGCAGGTGAAGCTGGACAGGAAGCGGGCACTACTCCTGCTCCTCATCGCCTGCTCTCTGTCATCTCACCCTGCTCCAGCGCTGTGGGAGGGGCCATGTTGGGTGGCGTGGGGGTTGCCATTAGCTAAAAGCATAGGCTGAAGATCAGCATGCAGGCTTTCCCAGGCAGCCCACAGGGGGTCTGTTCAGTTGGCCTCTGACCCCTGCAGAGAGGCGTCTTAGGAGGGAGGTGGGCCCCAGGCTAGGATGGCAAAGCATAGCTGCCACCAAAGGAGGGGGCTGCAGATGGTGCAGTGCTTGGAGCACAGAGGTTAGGTGGGTAGGCTTTGTGATAATCCTGGCTTTGCTCCTTCCCAGCTGTGTGACTTTGGGCAACTCTTCAACCTCTCTGTTCCTCAGTTTCCTCATCTGTAGGATGAGAGTGTAGTGTTGTGAGGATCAAGCAAGATAACTCTGCATGATATCCCTTAATCAGTGGCTAAGAGGGGGGATCTGGTGGTGTCGGCAGTGATCAAGTTCTTATTCCTGAGAAACCCTGTTGGTGTTGGGTAGAGAGCTTCCTGGCTTTTCTCTGTATCAGGTGATGTCTGGGATGGGGTCAGTGGAGGCTGCTGTTGCACTCAGGCATCATGGCAGGGATGACTGGCCATAGGGCTGATGTGGGGTCAAGGCCATGCGGGGGGATGGGCAGGAGTCTGGGCTTGTCACTCACAGTTGGGTCACTGCACCTGGCCGTCCATTGCCTTGCAAACAAGACTTCTACATCCCTGGGCCACAGGGCACAAGTCCCTGGGAAAGGGCTGTGGCGGATTCCCTCTCCCACGGGGCGCAGAGGATCCCTTGCTTTGGAATTCAGGAGACTAGATTGGCTGGCATTGGGAGCCAGGGGCCATGGGCCCTCCTTCCCAAAATATAAGCTCATACCTCACCCTCCTCCTTTGAGTGTTCATTAGGTGACAGAGCTCTAAAAAATATTTATTGGTTATATTTTTATTGTTCTTTGAAAGATTTCATATCTACATACAGTGTGTCTTGATCAGTCCCACTCTCGCTTCCCAAACCTATGGTCTGGATAACCCCCCAGGGTGCCCTGGTGACTGTCTGGGGTAGTGTGCCCCTCCCTGATCCCAGCTCTTGCAAATGAAGTTCTGTCTGCCTGGGGTTGTCTAGTAGGTGGCTTCCCAGGTCTTTGTCTTCTGATGTTCTGTGTCCTTCCCCTGGGTGCTCATTCAGGAGGGTGCTGACTGCCCAGGCTCTGTGGTAGTGTGGAGCAAAGAGGGGGGTTGCTCTAGGGAAGAGCTGAGGGTAGAGCCTAGCTGTTCCCAGGACCTGAGGATGTGGGATGTCAAATGTACCCCCAATCCCCACCAGCAAAGTAAAACTCTAAACACAGGCCTCTCTTGGAACCTCCCTCCTCTTCCTGCCCCTGTCCCCCTCCCTGCTTTTTTGTCCCCTACTTTTGTCAAACTAGCCTTATGCTGCCCCAGCCCTGGGTTCCAGAGTCAGTGCGTGGTAATGGTGAATGCGGGTTCTTGCTCAGCCCTGGGTTCCAGAGTCGGTGTGTGGTAACGGTGAATGCGGGTTCTTGCTCAGTCCTGGGTTCCAGAGTCGGTGCATGGTAACGGTGAATTCGGGTTCTTGCCCAGGCCATCTACTCAGCTCTAAGATGAGGGAAAGGACTGAGCTCCACAAAGCCCTACTAGCTGCATGGTCTGTGTTCTCAGGGCACAGGAGTGATTTCTCAGGGTGGAAGTGAGCATGCTGCAAGTGCCCGCTCCCAACACACACACACACACCAGTCAGATCTGTGGCACTGACCTTGTGAACTGTTATCGCTTGGTTGGGGAGATGGGGGTCTGTGGTCACTAAGGGACAGGTGATTATCCAGCTATATCTGCTGGGTGATGGTGTCACTCTACCTTGTGTGTGAGACCTGTGGGGAGTGTGGGCAACAGCCCTCAGGGGCCTCTCATTTGTGTGAAGGAATATGTGAACCTGTCATGGAGTCCTGGGTTGACCACAGCCTGGGATGTAGGTAACTTGGCTTCTCCCCTTTCCCCGGAGCCCCCAGGCCCCCCATCCTCCCTGCTCCCTGCCCCTTCCACATCATGTTGGTTTTCTTTTCCTGAAGGTCAGTGCCCCCATCTGGGATGCAACAGCTTGCAGCTAAGGAGGCAGTGTAGGGACCGGGGGGACATGAAGCTGTAGAATCCAGGGACAAGCCAACCCCAGCCCCAGAGGACATGACCTGCCAAGGTCCTGGGGCACTGCAGTCAGCTCCTGATACCAGCTGGGTGGTTTTCCAGCTTGAGGAGACCTGCCAGGGAGGGGGGCGGGCAGCTCCACCTGCACACCATCTGCCTGCCATCCTGGCTGCAGCCAGCGGATGATTCACTCCCCAAGGAGGGTGCCAGCAACTCCCCTGGGGCACCCTAGGGTACTGGTACAGGCTGGATGGCTACAAGTCCTGGGTGCCTTAGAAAACCTGTACAGAGGGAGTCCACACCTGGGCTAGCTGTGGAGAGAGGAGCGAGGCCCCGGGTATGGGGCCAGGCTACTTTCTTGTCCCTTCTCCTGGCCCTGAAGCCTTTCCCTAAACTCACTGGCCCTGGAGAGGCTGCAGCCCCCGGTTATGTAATAGTCCCTCACTAGTGAGCAAGCAGCCAGCAGGCCGACTCTCCATTCCCCAGTGCCGGACCCCAGGACCCCAGCCTGCTTGCCCCCTCCTCCCTGCACCGAGGGCTGGAGGGTGAGTGCTTGCCCACCCTTGCACCCCTGCGCTGGCTCTTGTGTCCAGGAGAGGTGGGAGGCTCCCTCTAGGGAAATGAATTCTTGGCCTGAGCCCAGATGCCAGCCTGCCCAGCTCCGCTCCAGGGTAACGCTGGGTGCATACACAGCCCCATTGTGTGCCTGGGCCTCAGGCTGCATCGTGGGCCTGGCACTGGCTCTGTCAACAGCAGTGGCTCTCTAGTTTCTTCAGCAGCCCCCACAAGGGCCTGAGCCCTCAGACCCTGGTGAGGAGGAAGGAGTGGGAGGGGGACTGGTGATTAGGGGAGAGTCCTGAGGTAGGGCCAGGCCCTCTAGGACATTTGAGAAGCCATCGGCTGTGAGAGATAGGAGCAGGAACCTGGGGCAAGGAGGGGCTGCTGGGGCTGAGGCCCAAGGTGGCATGCTGAGCCACTTAGCCCTGTTCCCTGCGTCCTGGCTGGGCTCCTGAAATTGCACAGCCCCTCCTCTCTAGAGCCAAGTTGGGAGTGCAAAGCAGGCTACTTTCTGCAAAGTTCTTCCCACAGGGTATAAGGGGACCCCAACACATGAGCACCCAGAATCCCCATGTGCTTGTGTCAAGGATGGTGCTGGCTAGTGGGCAGTCAAAGTGAGTCTCCAATGCTGGAGGGTGGGCCCTGCCCCAGTTTCTCCACTCTTCTGTATTATATGTGCTCTGTGCTTTCCAGCCAGGGAAAGAACTATAGAGGTGGGAGTGGCCAGGGCTGGGCCTGGACCTCTCCTGAGCCCCACAGGCTGGCCTGGACTTCTCCTGAGCCCCACAGGCTGGCCTGGACCTCTCCTGAGCCCCACAGGCTGGCCTGGACCTCTCCTGAGCCCCACAGGCTGGCCTGGACCTCTCCTGAGCCCCACAGGCTGGCCCAGGTTCTAGTGAGAAGCAGGGCATGCTGCCTCTAGATGCTTCTATTCTGAGAGTCTGGGCTTATTCTCCCACCTCCTCAGGTTTCTAGTCTGAGGAGCCGCTGTGGGGAGGACCCTGCCATGGGAAGGCCGGCATTAGTCAGGGAGGGTCTCACTTCTGCCTTGTGCCCAAGCTCACAGGCCAAGGCAAGGGGCCCAGATACACCCTTATGCAGTTCACCCCATTTCTCACCTTCACAGCTAAACTTCAAGAACTTCAGAGGCCTAGTGTGGTGGCGCACATCTTTAATCCCAGCACTTGGGAGGCAGAGGCAGGCAGATCTCTTGAGTTCAACATAGCAAGTGCCAGGACAGCTGGAGCTACAGGGAGACCCTGTCTCAAAAAGACCAAAAAAAAAAAGAACTTCAAGGCCCCAGTACCTGAAGCCTACCCACTTGTTCCCCTTCTATCCTGGGCAAAAGGCCCAGTTCCCACCCCAGCCCTCTTGACAAAGGGTCAGGGCACTCCTCCGTGACTGTAAGATTGTGAAATGCCAGCACTGGTGCATGGGGACAGGTGGGGAGACCCAGGCAGCCTCCTCGCACCCACCGCACCCACCGCACCCACCGCACCCACCGTGCAGCCACCTCCCCTGTGCTCCTTGGGCTCAGCACTGCATACCTTCCCTATCACCCAGTCAGCATGTCTTCCCCTGAGGGCACAGCTGTGGACATGCCAAACCCTGAGCATGTGAACATGGCAGGCAGAGCCACAAAGTGGCATTGGCTGGACACTGTCCAGAGGCCTGCGGAAGGTGCTGGGGCAGAGAAACCCTGGAACAGACCTTGAAGAGCCCACAGACAAAAATTGTGTCTTTTTGAGACAGGGTCTCCCTGTAGCCCCAGCTGGACGGGAACTCACTATGTAGACCAGGCTGGCTTTGAACTCACAGAGGTCTGCCTGCCTCTGCCTTCCTAAGTGCTGGGATTAAAAGTGTGTGCCACCATACTTGGCCACAATTAAAACATTTAAAAATTTGTAATTACATGTTTTATTGTATGTGTATGTGTGTTTTGCATGCATGTATGTAAGTACACCCCTGTCGTGCAATGACAGTGGAGGTCAGAGGGTATTGGATCCCCTGGAACTGGAATTATGGACGTTGTTAGCATCCACGTGGTTTCTGGGACTTAAACCTGGGTCCTCTTGAAGAGCTGCCCGTGCTCTTAACCACTGAACCATCTCTCCAGACCCCCTTTTTTTAAAATATAAAAAAATTATAAGTACTGCGTGGTGTCAGTTCCTGATGCTTTTCTTTTTATTTTATTTTATTTTATTTATTTCAGTATGTGTATCAATGTACTGTCTGCATGCAGGTTTGTGCACCCGTGTCGTGCAATGCCGCGGAGGTCAGAAGAGGGTCTCGGATTCCCCTGGAACTGGAGTTCTCGTGGAATTGGAGTTTCAGACGGCTCTCGGCCGCCATGTGGGTGCTAGGGATCGACCCCGGGTCCTCTGTAAGAGCGGTCGGCGCTCTTAACCGCTAGGCCATCTCTCCAGCCCCTGCTGATGCTTTTCTAAACAAGGATAGGAGCTGTCTTTCTTTTTTGGATTGCTTTTATTTTTGTGGTGCTAGGGCTTGAACCTGGGACCTCACACATATTATGCAGGTTTTCTACAATTAAGCCAGCACCACCACCCCCGGCCTTGAAAGGGGCTCTCATTCATCCCTATATTCCTGTGCTAGGCGTAGATCTTGGCTTGGAGTAGATTGTAATCTGAGGAGGGTGAAATCACGGGGGGGTCTCTGGAGGAGGTCCTGGAACAGGGCTTCCATAGATGGGAGAGGAATTGAGGGTCATCTGAAGGCCCAGATGAGTTGGCTGTGTTCACAGAAGGCATGGGAGAAGCCTAGACATCTTGAGGGCCCGTTGGAGGTTTGGGTTTTTTTGTTTTTTTTTTCTGTATGTTTATGAATGTACTGTCTGCATGCAAGTTTGTGCACCCGTGTCGTGCAATGCTGCGGAGGTCAGAAGAGGGTGTCGGATTCCCCTGGAACTGGAGTTCTCCTGGAATTGGAGTTTCAGACGGTTCTCAGCCGCCATGTGGGTGCTGGGGATCGAACCCGGGTCCTCTGCAAGAGCGGTCAGAGCTCTTAACCGCTAGGCCATCTCTCCAGCCCGGAGGTTTGGGTTTTTTAAGAGGGCAGTGGGGGTCATGCGGGATTATGGAACTTTGTTGGTTGGTTCAGTCTGTTTTGTTTCTGCCCCTTTGGTCCTTACATTTGCTGCTGTTGCTGCTGCTTCTACCCCCCCTTCTCCCCTCCTCTTCCCCCTCCTTATGTGAAGTTCACTTTCACCTCAAGATCCCCACACTGTCCCTACCCCACATATCTATCTGTACTCTGTTAACTCCCTCTCCTCAGTCATTTCAACCTCTTCTCTTCATCCTCTTTTCTTTTTTACATATAAAAAATTATATATATGGGGCTGGAGAAATGGCTCAGCGGTTAGGAGCACTGACTGCTTTTGCAGAGGACCGAGGTTCAATTCCCAGCACCCACATGGTGGCTAAGAACCATCTTTAACCCCAGTTCCAGGGGAATCTGGCACCCTCTTCTGACCTCCACAGCATTGCATGACACGGGTGCACCTACCTACATGCAGACAGTACACTCATACACATAAGAAGTAATATATATATATATATATATATACACACATAAGAAGTAATATATATAATATATATTACTTATATATAATATATATATTACTTCTTATATGTATGAGTGTAATATATATATATATATATATATATATATATATATGGGGGGGGAGGGCATTGTGCCCACAGTGCACATGTAGAGGTCGGAGGTGCTTCTGGGAGGCAGTGCTCTCCTTCCATCATGTGGGTTTCAAGGACCGAACTCAGGTCATCAGATTTTGCGGCAAGCACCTTTACCTGCTGAGCCATCTCACCGGCCCTTTTCTCTTTTCCAGAGGGTCTCATGTAGCCCAGGCTGACTTCAAAGCACTGTGTAGCTCAAGGATGACCTTGAACTCTGCTCCCCTCCTCTCCCCTCCTAGTCCTGGGTTCCAGGCCGGCCACGTGCTTGGCACTCTCCCCTTCCATCTCATCTCCTCTTCCTTTCTCTGGCTCCTGGCCCACCTTCCTTGGGGTAGGAGTTGAGTGGCACTTTGAGCAAAGGAGGTTACTGGCATTGTGAGATCACATGGTGGGAACTGGTGGGATGGTAAGAGGCCAGAAGCAGGCTCTCTACATAGCCCTGTGCATCCCGCAGGGAGTGACTATCCCCCATCCGTGTGGCTCCTTGGAAGGCTCCTACTTTGCATTTGTCTTCCTGATAAATGGGAAGTGATAGGATCTCCTTTTCTTGTTGTAGATTTAGTGGGAAGGGATGTGGAGCTAGATGGGAACAGACTGTGGCCACGCCTGCGCCTCTTCCTTCTTAAAACTGCCCATCCAACACTGGCTGTGGTGACTCAAGCCTGTGATCCCGGCACTTAGATGGAGACAGGAGAATCAGGAGTTCAAGACTATCCTGTGCAAGCCCGACAATCTGAGTTTGAGCCCAAGGACCCCCAAAAGCTGTCTTCTAACATTCCCATTCACACCATGGCATGTGCTCTTGAGTACACACACCTACACATACACATACACACACACACACACACACAGATGCACATACACATGCACATTAAATAAAATTTAAAAAGTAAAAGATTGGAGGCCGGGCATGGTGGCACACACCTGTAGTACTAACATTTGAGAGGCAGAGGCAGACGGATCTCTGAGTTCAAGGTCAGCCTGTCCTACATAGTGAGTTCCAGGCCAGCTGGGGCTAAAGGGAGACCCTGTCTCAAAAAGACAAAAAAAAAAAGAGTAAAAGACCCATGTCCACTTATATATCCATTCCGACATGCATATACCCATCATACATTGCTCTGCATGCCTTTATCCATTCCGACATGCATATACCCATCATACATAGCTCTGCATGCCTTTATCCATTCCAACATGCATATACCCATCATACATAGCTCTGCATGCCTTCATTTACTGACTCCATTGGTTCTCCCATGCACCCTTTTGCCCAGCTATCCCTCTACTCATTTATCCATTCATCATCCACCCACTTATCTCCCCAACTATCTTATCCATCCACCCATCCACCCACACATTCACGCATATGCCCATCCATCCACCCATCAATCTATCCATCCACCCACTTATCCACCACCCCATCTACCCATTCATTCACCTACCTACCCACCCTTACACCCATCCACCCATATATCCACCCATCTACCCATCAACTCCCCACCTATACTTACACCCATCCACCCATCCACCCACCCATCCACCTATCTGTCCATCCTTGATACTCATCTTCCAAATGTTTATTGAGGACTTACTCCAGGCCCAGCACTGGATTAGATACTTTACACTTATCCTTACAGAAACTTTCCAACATGGATCTTATCCTCCTTTTAAGTATCAGGCGGCTTGAGACCCCACCAAGTGAAGTAAGTTGGTGAAATTCACACAGCTAGTGAGTGATCTGATTCAGCTCAGCTGACTTCAAAACACATGCTCAGTGTTGAACTGAATGGTGTCGCTTGGTACCTTGGGTCTAACTTCTTTTTTAAAAGTATTGATTTTTATTTTATGTGGATGGGTGTTTTGCCTGCCTGTATGTAGGTGTACTCATGCCATTCAATGTCTTCAGAGGCCATAAGAGGGGTTTGGATCCCCTGGAACTAGAATTACAGATGGCTGTTAGCTGTCATGAACCCAGGTTCACTGGAAGAAGCAGCCAGTGCTCTTAACCCTGAGCCATCCCTCCAGGCAACCCCCATCACCAACACCTACTTTTAGGTACAAAATACATTGGTGTTACCAATTGAACAGCATGCTGAGGTTCTGGGGTGCTTGAGTTCAACCCAGGGAGTGGAAGGCATGATGAGCTTCTGACCCTGTTGACATTTGCCACTAGGAGCCTGTATGTCGCTGTCACCACCCTGGACCTGGACACACACTTGCGTCCTGTACACCACTCCGTGCAACCCTGGGATGTCCTTGTTTCTCTCCCCTACACACCTCTACTTCTGAAGACAGTCTTCCCTCCCCACAGGTGGGAAGGTTCTAGCACACATTTGGTTCCTGCACCACTCTCCCCCATGACAGCTTCTTACACACTTGGCGTCAGCTCCCGTTACTGTCTGTGGGCTGTTTCTCCTAAGTTTGAGAGTTAGCTGCTATATTTTCAGATCACAATTCCTGCTAGCTGACATAAGAATGTGACTGTAAATAGTTTATTTAGGAGATCTCCCAGGGAATCCCCAGGGTATGTGAGTCCCAAGGAGGGAGCTGATGAAGTACAAGTTACAGAACAGCTGTGTCCTTGGCTGTGGCTCACAGGCAGCCTCTTGCTCTAGAGTTACCCAGCTGAGGGCCTGGGGTCTTTGGTTAGGGTATGTGGGGATCGGGGGACAGGATGCTAATACCATTATCTCTGGCCCAATGCAGGGGCTGGCATATGGCAGTGCTCAGAAGGACAGGCTTGGGGCTGTGTATGGCCAGAGGATCTGGCCAGGTCACTGGAAGTTTCTGCTGGACTCACCAAATGCAGCCTGATGGTTGGCCCAGCCCTCTTCCCAGCCCCCTTTGGTCCGTGTCCACATGGTCACCATACTAGAGTTTCTGTTCAATAGACACTTAAGGAGAATCTACCAGGTGTCATGGACTGCAAGAGGAAGCTGGCAGGGTCCCGGGTGCACAAATGTGCTTACCACCTTCCCCACACTGGCCCGACTTTCCTAGCCTCACCAGGCTAAAGACCCTTGGGTGCCACCTCTTCTGCTAGAAAGAGATGTGGGCATGCTGGGGGGCACAGCCTGCAAGCTGGGGGGCACAGCCTGCAAGCAGGGGTCCCCTCCTAGTCCCTAGACTGATTGCAGGAGTCAATCTGACTTCCTTTCCTTTCTCTGGCTGCCTCTTCCTCTTCCTCTTCCCCAGGCTCCGTGGCTGCCTTGTGGCTATCCACTAGTCTCTAGGGAGTTGAGCCCTTCTCACCCTCCCTCTGTGTTTCTCTGTGTCCATCTCAACAGCATGCAGTTCATGGAACACAGTAAGAGGCATGTGTGTCCATTTCGCAAGGAAACCCATTTGTTCCTGGTGAAGGCTCTGCATGCCTGCATCACAGAAAGGGCCTCACCTCTGGTTCTACCTCTGCCAGCCTCACACTATGGGTCTGTACCTACTGGGGCCCAGGGAAAGAGAGTTAAAAGACAGAAAGTGGGTTGCTGGGCGTGGTGGTGCATGCCTTTAATCCTAGCACAGCACTTGGGAGGCAGAGGCAGGCGGATCTCTGTGAGTTCAAGGCCAGCCTGGTCTACAGAGTGAGTTCCAGGACAGCCAGAGCTACAGGGACACCCTGTCTCAAAAAGGCCAAAAAAAAAAAAAAAGTGGGTTAAAAGTTAAAAAGGGGTTGTGGCTTAGTTGGTGGAGTAGTTGGTAGAGTGCTTGTCTAACACATACGAAGGCCTGGGTTCCATTTCCAGAACCTCATCAAGACTAGCCTTGCCAAGAGAGACCTCAGATCTGTAATTCCAGCACTCAGAATGCAGAGACAGGAAGATCAGAAGTTAAGGGCTGGGCTACTTGAGATGCTGTGAAAGGAAGCCCCCAGGGGGTCAGTGAGTAAGGTCACTTGCCACTTTCCCAAAAGCCCCAAGATCAATTCACAGAATCCTGGTTTGGTGGTGCACAATTGCCTGGAACTCCAACTCCAAGGGATCCAATACCTTCTTCTGGCCTCCAGGTCCCCCCACCCCCACGGTACACACACACACACACACACACACACACACACACACACACACACATACACACACACACACACACAAATAAAAAAATTTTTTTTGGTCTTTTTTTTGAGACAGGGTTTCCCTGTAGCTCCAGCTAGAACTCACTGTGTAGACCAGGCTGGCCTTGAACTCAGAGATCTGCCTGTCTCTGCCTCCCAAGTACTGGGACTACAGGCATATGCCACCATGCCTGGCCATAAAAAGAAATCTTAAGAAAAGAAAGAAAGGAAGGAAGGAAGGGAGGGAGGGAGGGACGGAGGGAGAGAGAAAGAGAGAGGAAGAAAGCCCTCAGCGTGAAGCAGGGGAAGGGCAGAAGGGGGGTGTGGGGGCAGGACTCGCACTCACCACAGAGTCCCACGGGGCAGGTGCACCGCATGAATCCCTGTTCATTGACCTCTCTCTCCAACTGTCACTTGTAGCTCTTCACCTTGCTGTTTGGTCCTAGTGTGGCCCACCACCTCACCTCTGGCATTCTCTCTGCTTTCCAGGGGTGTCTACTCTCCACCTGGTGGGCAGAGCGCATGCCATCACACCTCCCCTTACCTGCTAGCACAGAAAGGTGAATGTGTGCATGCCCAGGTGTTGGTGTGCAGTCTGGCAGGGGACTGAGTATTCGAATGGGAGGTTGTAAGGTGGGGTTTGTGGTGGGTGTGGCTTTCTGGAGCTCTCTCAAGTTTGAGTTCCAGCATCTTCCAATCTTGGAGCTGCCGCTGGGGGAAGTTTCACCCCTGTGGGGGAAAATGGAATGGCTTGATCCCTGAAGGAGGCAGAAGGACATGAAGATAAAGATAATTACAGGGGGAGCACATACACTGCTACCCCACCCCCACCCTAACACACAGCGCAGAGAACTCCGTTGGTCTGGCTGGCCTGGGAAAGGTAAAAGGCTTCATGTGGTGTTCAAGGCCTAACAAAGGGTAGAAGCCACTGCAGAAATTTTGCAAGAAGAAGAAAAAAAAAAAAGAGACTTGCCGGGCATGGTGGTGCATGCCTTTAATCCTGGCATTCAGGAGGCAAAGGGAGGTAGTCTGTGAGTTCAAGGCCAGCCTGGTCTACATAGTGACCTCCAGGCCAGCTGGGACTTAAAGGGAGACCCTGTCTCAAAAATAACAAAGAGAGAAAGAAAGAAAGAGAGAGAGAGAGAGAGAGAGAGAGAGAGAGAGAGAGAAACTTCCATGTTCCTCTCATACCTATATGCGGCCCTGGGAAATAGTTGGCTGCAGGTGGTTGGAGTGTTGGAATGTTGATCTAGAAGGTCCTTTCACCTCGGTGGGAGCAGAGGGTGACTTTTGGGGCAAGTGCCCTCTGGCTTCCCTGGTCACTGTGGTGAAGAGGTCACCAAGTGTTCACAGGCAGGACAGGTGTGAGGTGAGGTCTGGGTATGACAGATGATATTCCTGGGGAGCCTGAGGTGGGCTAGCCTGGGACAGCACTCTGGTATGGCCATTGTCTCTTTCCTGAGCCCACTCATTCTTGGGCAGGGCAGAAGAGGAGACGTAGAGTGACGGGAGAGGGCCCCTCAGCTGGGAGTTTGGGGCCATTGCTTGTGGTCGTCTGGTGACCTCAGCCCATGCTGGCCACCCCATCTGCCCCCACCAGCTTTGAGTCACATCGAAAGCAGAAGCTGCCAGACACTGCACTGGGTGAAGCGAGGCAGAACCAACTATGCTATTTTAGAACCCAGTTAATTCCCGATTCGGCCCGTCCCCCTCCCCCTCTTGGGGCTCCTGCCCCCTCCTGGGCTCCTGCACTTTGCCTTCCCCAAGTGGACAGTCAGGAGGGGACTTGATTTCCCCACCGTGAATGAAGGTGGGGCTAAAAACTCCCCTGGTTGGACTTCCTCCCTGGCTAAGAGGTGCTAACTTCAAGGGGATCAGCCCCGATGGGTGTTGGGGATCCGAGCACCCCCTCCTGGTAGGAGTTGGCAATGATAATGCCCTGGCACCGCCCTTGTCCACCATCTTTCGCCACACCCCGGTCAGCTGTTGCTCCCAGGGTGAGAGCTGACAGAAGACTGGTGGGAGCCTCCTCTCCTGTCGGCGAATCTCAGAGGGGTGGGAGGGATTTCCGGACCAGGAGGGGAGATATTTTGGGGCCAAGGGCCTTTCCAGAACCTGTGAAATCACACAGTCTGCAACAGTCCCAACTGACCCCCATAGTCAGTGACTCTTTCTTGGGCATGGTAGGCCTGTTTGGGGTTCTAGCCTCATATTTTGGGGTTTTTGTGTACCCACATGAGCCTGGGGGCCCCAGCAATCCAGTCTGAAGTGGTGAATGAGGTCAGTGGGGTGTGGGATGGGGAACTGGAGATGGGGGTGCTGGAGATAATAACTGACACTTGTCTATTCATGGATAAGTGGACAAGGCCTCTCCTGAGGCTGTGTCACTGGAGACCACGTGTTTGCCATTAGTTGTGTGTGTGTGTGTGTGTGTGTGTGTGTGTGCATGGATGCACTTGGGAGACCTGTACAGCATCCACTGTGTCTAGCTGTCTCTCAGGGGACCCCAAGGTCAGAGTACCCCTCTGCTGTTCATCCTCCAACAACTTGATGTGCTGTCTTTACACACACGGGAAGAGGGTCCATCAGGCAGTGACTAGTGGGTGTGGGTCCTTGCCCACCTCAGGAGAATGGGACGTGGGTTCCTTCTTGCTCAGATGAGGCTGGGTTGTAGGCAGGTGTCAGGGAACAAAAGCAACGTGGAGGAAAGAGAGGACTCCTGGGCCTGCTCCAGGGCCTCAAAGCCCTGAGGTTGTGTGTCTAGGTGTCCTCTGTCCTCAGAATTTGGCCTTTAGCTATCTTTTTAGGGGAGGCAGAGACCTGGGAGTGTCTATGGGTGCAGTTGTTGTAAGTGTATACCTCACAGTCTGTCCTGGCTCCGCTGTAACATCCCAGCTTCCATTCTGCTAGCCCACCAACAGTACTGTGGGCGCCTCCTGCTTGGGCCCATTCCCGAATGGAACAGCCTAGCTCTGCACTCCACTCTGGCCTGCACTTTGGCTTTGGGGTCTGAGACTTGGGGCTGTTTGCTCAAGTGAGACTTATTCTTCTGTTTGCTTGTTTGTTTGTTTGTTTGTTTGGTCTTTTTGAGACAGGGTCTCCCTGTAGCCCCAGCTGGCCTAGAACTCACAGAGATCTATCTACCTGCCTCTGCCTCCCAAGTGCTGGGATTAAAGGCGTGTATTACCCCCCCCCCAGGCTGAGACTTCGCCGTGCTGCTCTCTCTCCCTTCCTGTCTCCAGTCTCCACACTTGGAACCAGGCGGCCATCTCCACAGAAGGTAGCGAAGGCAGAGTGTGAAGTCTCTGTCTACTGCGCCTACAGGTCTTGGGAGAGTTTTGTTGTGGTTTGGTTTGGTTTGGTTTGGTTTGTTTTATTTTCTGAGACAGAGTCACTTTGTAGCCACAGCTTGCCTAGAATTCACTATGTAGACCAGGCTGGCCTTATTCTCACAGAGATTTCTGCCCCCCCTGTGCTGAGATTAAAGGTGTGTACCACCACACCCAGTGGGAGAGTTGTTAAAATGCATATTCTAACTCCAGTGGTCTGGGCCCAAGAGTTTACCTTTCTAACTTTCATCCGGGCTGTAACTCTTGTGGATCATGCTGTGTGTGTGTGTGTGTGTGTGTGTGTGTGTGTGTGTGTAGATAGGGTCTCATTTGGCCTAGGCTCCCCTCAAATTTGCTGCATATTTGAGGATGACCTTGAATTCCTCATCTTCCTCCCTCTACCTCACAAGTGCTGGGATTACAGGCATACCCCCCCCCCATTGGATCATGCTTTGAGTAGTAAGGACATGAAGGGCCCCTGCCTGGATCTGAGCTCTAGCTGATGGACAGGGATATCCAGACAGGGAGCAGATGCCCTCAGACCACTCCGTACTTGCCAGGCACATCTCACCCTCAGCTCTTTTTACACCCCCCACCCCCGACCCCCACCACACACAAACACTCTGAGGAAGACAGCATTGGGCCATCTGTTCCCAAATAGGGAAACTGAGGCTCTGAGAGGCTATGCACCTGCTTGTCATCACGTAGCTACTAAGACCCATTGACACATTTGATTCCTGGTGTGATGGGGCCAGAGCTCAAGCCTGCCCCCCTGAACCCAGGAGGGAACTAAGACCACAGAACATCTGGAGGCCAGGGTCCCCCAGGTGCTGGGGACCGTGCTAGCAGGGGTAGTCCTGGACGGGACAAAAGCCTTTGACAGAGCAGGGACTGGATGGGAGCCGTTCTAGGAGACGAAGCTGGGGCTGGTATTCTCCCCCACGGACATTTCCAAACATGAAGTGATACATGCATAGGCAGGCTGGGTACCGGGTTCAGAGGTGAGGTGCTCCAATTTTACCACCTGCCAGCTGTGTGACCTTGGGCAAGATTTCAGTCTCTCTGTGCCTCCATCATCCCCTCTGTAAAATGAGGGATGTGTTAGTACTTCTGTTATGGTCAGTAGATCAAAGCAGCAACAGTACCTGGTGGACTGTTAGGTGTCAGTGTGTGAAATGATTGCCTGGGCAGCTCATCCCTTAGCTGCCTACCTGTGTCTGCCAGTAGATGCCCCTCTGTCCTTTCCCTTCTCCCCTTCATTTGGCAGGGCTTGGCTGCTGCAGTAAAGGCTGTTTCTGAGGCACTGACAGATTAGAGCAGTAGTTCCTTAGTCAACCAGCCAGGCAGAGACTTCAGGAAATGGGGCGAGGATGGACACTGTAGACCCCAGGAACACAGTAGGAGCTGGCCATTGGTAGGGCCAGGGGTGTTCTGTGAACCCCATCTGGTTCGTGAAGTATGATGGTGGTGACGGTGCCCCTGAAGGCTGCTGGAGACAGAAGACGGATTCAGGGAGGCCTGGACCCGCACCTGCGTGTAGAATCAGGACTCAGACCTTCCAGTGCCAGAAGTGGCTTTGAATTTGACAAGGAGCCTTCCTGGCCCCAAGTGGAGGCCCCAAGAGGCTAGGGCAGGGCAGCCTCTTCTCCCCTGAAGCAGAGAAAACAGCCTGGGTTCGAAGGCAACTACAGCTCTGGAAAAGGCATTCTAGAGCATTGGGAGGTAACAGAGGCCAGCCCTGGCCCTTCCTTCCCCTCCCCCCTGTGCCCCACCACCACATAGGAACCTAGCTTTGTATATCTCCATGGTGCCAGAACCTTCTGCATACCACACAGGTTATGGATCTGTGAAGGATCTGAGGCCCAGAGAGGGCAAGACTTGCCCAGAGTCGCACAGCTGGAGGTGTTCTTGCCTGCCTTCTATCCCTTCTTTGGCCTTGGACAATGTTGATAGAGACTTTGTGGCCTGTTACTGGAACACAGCTGCTCTTTCACTGCAAGGACAGGTGGCTGGGGTGGCTCAAATGGGGCATAGGGCACCTGGGCTTGGAGGTCTCCCTTCTGGCCTCAGGCCCCTTTCCTATCTGAGAAATCATCTGAGGGCTGACTCCCCCTCCCTGACCCTGCCAGGCTCCAGCCACTTCCTTGGCTCCAAGTCTCTGATCCACATTCTGTCTGACAGCTTGATGTGCTTTCCCGGGCATTAACCACCCAGGTGAGATCCAGGCAGGTGGTCCCCAAGGCTGTGGATCCTGGTGTCTGATCTGCAGAAGATACCTATAGGTGGGCTCAGCCTATGTCTGACGACATCTAGCAGGGCCAGAGGGGTGGGTGCACAGGCCTGTATGGGACTTGACGTAGAGCTGGCTCAGGGTGGCCTGCGTGGCTGGGTGGGCAGGGCTGCAGAGCAGGGGGCATTGATGGGGAAGCTGTTGTGTGGTGCCCAGTTTCCCTGCTGGAGCTGGTGGTGACACATCCAGGAGACCCTGGCTTCGCTCCTCACTGCCCTGCAGCCTGATAACTGGCAGGTCACTCACCCCTTTTGAGCCTCAGTTTCTTTTTCAGCTAGTGAGCTGTTTGTCTTATGAGGTATTCATGGAGTGTTCACAAGGTCTCATGTGGGCCATGTGAAAAGTGTGATACCTGGTGTGCAGTAGGGAGAGGAGAGTATTTGCAGAAAGAGAGGATGGGGACCATGCACGTGTGTGGGGTTATTGGATAAGCACCTCGAGAGCTCTGCATCATCCTGGGACGGTGTGTGTGTGTGTGTGTGGTGGGGGAATAGAAGATCTAGAGTATGTGAAAGGTGTTTTTTTTCAGGAAGCTTCCTTGTAGTTGGGGATAGGTGACCCAATAGGTAGGTGACTGGGAACCAAGAGAACAAATCGGACTGAATACAGACAAGACTCAAATGGCAGAACACTGAGTGCAGGGGAGCAAGGACAGAGGAGGCCTAGACTCCTGGCCCCAGCCCACCTTGCAGGAAGGTGGCTTGCCCACCAAGGGAAACTTTAGACTACAAAGGGCCGGTGAGGAGAGAGTGTGTGTGTGTGTGTGTGTGTGTGTGTGTGTGTGTCTGTCTGTCTGTCTGTCTGTCTGGGAAGGAAGAGGGAGAGGGAAAGAAGAGAAAGAATATGGTTAGAATGGTTAGATATAAGCAGGCTGGCAAAGAGACTGTCCCCATGGGGAGTGAGCCAGACCCCAGTACACCATAGGATGGACCCCAGGACCTTCCTGAACCCCCTTTCCAGGCTTGCCTCTGCTACACATTCTCTCCCTACCTCTCTATCCTTCCATTTGCAGGGACTGTGCTCACACCAGGGTGCAGCTGGTCCCTGTGGGACAGGACAGGCCCCCTCTAGTCTGGGGTTGCCAGCTGGTCCCTGTGGAACAGGACAGGCCCCCTCTAGTCTGGGGTTGCCAGCTGGTCTCTGTGGGACGGGACAGGACCCCTCCAGTCTGGGGTTGCCAGCTGGTCCCTGTGGGACGGGACAGGACCCCTCCAGTCTGGGGTTGCCAGCTGGTCCCTGTGGGACGGGACAGGCCCCCTGCAGTCTGGGGTTGCCAGCTGGTCCCTGTGGGACAGGACGGGCCCCCTGCAGTCTGGGATTGCCTTTGAAGCTGCTCCTGTGTGCCCAGTTGCCTGGCTCATCCCAGGCCTACTGATGTTCAGGTGGGAGGTGGCAGCTCCCGCCCTTTCCTGTAGGGTGTCAGCTGGGGCCTGGGGTTGATGAACCTGAATTGTGGAAACTGGAGGCTACAGAGCTGGCCAGTAGCTCATGCACTGCCCTCCCCTCCCTTTCCTTCCCCTCCTGATACTCTGGGCTTCAAGCACAGCCTCTGGCGAGGCCTGCTGCCACAGGCCTATGAAATCCCAGACACTCTGGAGGCTGAGGCAGGAGGATCAACTTAGAGAGATCCTGTCGCAGAAAGTAAAAAGAGGGTTTGGGATGTGGCTCAGATGCAGAGAACTTCCCAGGTGTGCGGGAGGCTCTGGGTTCAATCCCCTGTGCTTAAAAATCCAAACAGAACAAGGTTGGGCCAATGGTTCAGAACTAAGTGCTTGCTGCAGTAGCGTAAGGATTGGAGGTTGGATCCCTGGACCCCATGTACATACTGGGTATGTGTGTGTGTGTGTGCTGGATTGCCTAGAATTTATTCCAGCACATGGAAGACAGAGACAGGATTCCTGGAGCAAGCTAGAGACCCAGACTAGCCCATGTCGGAGATCGATGGGTTGAACTGAGAGACCCTGCCTCAGTGAGTACGATGGAGGGCAGTTGGTGCCTGCTGCCTCAGTGAGTACAATAGAGGGCAGTTGGTGCCTGCTGCCTCAGTGAGTACAATAGAGAGCAGTCGAGCGCCTGCTGCCTCAGTGAGTGCAATAGAGAGCAGTCAGTGCCTGCTGCCTCAGTGAGTGCAATAGAGAGCAGTCAGTGCCTGCTGCCTCAGTGAGTGCAATAGAGAGCAGTCAGTGCCTGCTGCCTCAGTGAGTGCGATGGAGAGCAGTCAGTGCCTGCTGCCTCAGTGAGTGCGATGGAGAGCAGTCAGTGCCTGCTGCCTCAGTGAGTGCGATGGAGAGCAGTCAGTGCCTGCTGCCTCAGTGAGTGCGATGGAGAGCAGTCGAGCGCCTGCTGCCTCAGTGAGTGCAATAGAGAGCAGTCAGTGCCTGCTGCTTCAGTGAGTGCGATGGAGAGCAGTCAGCGCCTCCTGCCTCAATGAGTGCGATGGAGAGCAGTTGGTGCCTGCTGCCTCAGTGAGTGTGATGGAGAGCAGTTGGTGCCTGCTGCCTCAATGAGTGCGATGGAGAGCAGTTGGTGCCTGCTGCCTCAGTGAGTGTGATGGAGAGCAGTTGGTGCCTGCTGCCTCAGTGAGTGCGATGGAGAGCAGTTGGTGACTCCTGATGTCAGCCTCTGCTCTCCACATGGATGGATGGGCACAACTGTGTGCCCACACATATGCAAGCATGCATGCGTACATGCACCACACACACACTCACACTCACACACAATCTTAAAAAAAAACAAAACAACAACTAAACAAAGCAAGCCTCTGACTGTCCCCACCTCAGCCTCCTCTGCGGATCCTAGCCATGACTTCTGACAGCCCCAGCATGAAGCATGCATGCGTACATGCACCACACACACACTCACACTCACACACAATCTTAAAAAAAAACAAAACAACAACCAAACAAAGCAAGCCTCTGACTGTCCCCACCTCAGCCTCCTCTGCGGATCCTAGCCATGACTTCTGACAGCCCCAGCATGTCTTGAAGACCAGTGTCTCTCAGCCTAGGTGCTGTGGGGTCAGCCTGGAGAGCCCTTCAGGATGGAGTCTTGGGGGAGCCCTCAAGTCCAGGAGATGCCCTTCATCTCTCCCTGAGTGGTGACTGCATGAGAGTGTAAAGTTTATGAGCTACATGCTTCAAATGGATATTTTTAAATTGCATGAATTAATTAATTAATTAATTAATTAATTAATTTTTGGTCTTTTCGAGACAGGGTCTCCCTGTAGCTCCGGCTGTCCTGGAGCTCGCTATGTAGACCAGGCTGGCCTTGAACTCACAAAGATTCACCTGCCTTTGCCTCCCAAGTGCTAGGATTAAAGGCATGCGCCACCACACCTGGCTTTATTTATTTATTTATTATGGAGGTGAATGAGTGCTACACCATGGGTGGTGGAGGTCAGAGGACTCGTTGAAAGAGTTGACTCTTTCCCTTTAGCATGTATGTCCTGGGGCTTGAACTTTGCTCATCAGGCTTGGCAGCAAGCACCTTTACATGCTGAGCCATCTCGCTAGCCCCAAATCATTTTTCTAGGATCAGTTAGGCATCAATAAAAAGAAAAAGACCCGGAGGCTGGAGAGATGGCCTAGCGGTTAAGAGCACCGACCGCTCTTGCAGAGGACCCGGGTTCGATCCACAGCACCCACATGGCGGCGGAGAACCGTCTGAAACTCCAATTCCAGGAGAACTCCAGTTCCAGGGGAATCCAACACCCTCTTCTGACCTCCGCGGCATTGCACGACATTGGTGCACAAACTTGCATGCAGACAGTACATTCATCCACATACAGAAATAAGTAAAATTAATAATAAAAAAAAAAGAACCAAAGGCAGCTTCCAACTGCCTAACTCCAGCTCCAGAGGGTCTGACACCCTCTTCCGGCCTCTGTAAACACCTGCATGAATGTGGTAGACATTACAGACAAGCAGGCACACACATATCTGTAGTAAAAATACTTTTTTTTTCAAAAGCATAAAAAAATATAAAAACATTGCTGCACGTGTGCCTCACACCTTTAATCCCAGCACTCAGGAAGCAGAGGCAGGTGGATCTCTGTGAGTTTAAGGCCAGCCTGGTCTACATAGTGAGTTCCAGGCCAGGGTGGAGCTACAGGGAAACCCTGTCTTAAAAAGACCCCAAAAAAGTAAAAACATGGACCACTGACCTCATTCTGCCCTGGTACCAAGGACTTTTCAGCCAAACAGTGTCTAAATACCAAGTGACTTCGGTAAGCTGTTCTTTGTATGGGACATAGACATCCCACTGCCACCCCTCCTAACCATTAGGGAGACACTGTCCAGATATTACAATGGTGATCTGCGCTAGTAAGTGTCTCCAGTGTGTTGGGCACTGTGCTGGGTACCTTGTCCCTCTGAGAGTCCAGGGAACTGGGTGCTGATCTCCGCTTCTCCCAGACTCCTCTCAATGAGCTATGTGATGTACAAGCTTTGAAAAGGAAAATCTGTAAGGCTTCAAGGCATTGGGAGGAAACAGAGGGGCCGGTGATGGGAGGAACCGGGAGGCCTCCCAGAGGCAGCTGCGGGCTGCCTGGGCCCTGGTCAGCTGATGTGAGGGGATGAGCAATGAGAGGGGTCGGCAGAACAGAAATGGAGGACTCGGGCTGGGGAGATGGCTCACATGGCCAAGAACCTGCTGTGCAAGCATACGATCTGAGGTTGGATCCTCAGCACCCAGTAACAGACAAGAATGGCAGCATGCATCTGTCCCCGTTTGGGGAGTGAGGAGCAGCCAGTAGGTGAGCCTCAGGTTCAGTGAGAGACCCTCTGTCAAAAACCAAGTGGAGAATGGTCCAGGAGGATACCTGATGTCAATCTCTGGTCTTTGCATTCACATGCATACACTTGTAGGCACAGGCACGCACACACACACACACACACACACACACACACACACACAGTACTAGAGAGCTGGTGCAGCTCACATCCCTCGTGGGCTCATAGGGTAATCGTGAACAGAACAGTGACTCCTCTCTGTGCTCACACTTCCATCTGTGCAACGGCTCCCCTCCCAGCATCCCCACGTGGGGTACATCTCTGTGGGAAGGTGACTTCAGCTGGCAAAGGCAGCCTGACGGGTAGGAGAACTGAGGCAGACATTGCTTCAGGTTCAGGCTGAGACATGAACTCAAAGCCCTCTGATCCCAAGGACACAGCATCCTGTGGCAGCACTGCTGGCTCCTGGGAGTTGTGTGACACCCACCCGTGCTGCTGCTTTATTTGAAGTGGCCTTGTCCTGCAATGAGGTGACTATGTGGACATTCTTGCTCTCTCCTAGGGTTCTGTCTGTCTATCTGTCTGTCTGTCTTGAGGTAGGGTCTTGTAATAGCCTAGGCTGCTCTTGAACTCAAGATGTGTCAAGGTTGACCTTGAACTTCTGATCCTTCTGTCTCTACTTTAGGAAAATGCTGGGATTGCCAGTGAGTGCTGTCATGTTTGGTTTATGGGGTGCTGGGGATTGACCTGGGCTTCATGGAGTAGGCGAGCACTCTCCCAGCTGAGCCACATCTTCAGCCCCTGGGTCGTTTTCATGTCACTTGGCCTTCCTGCAGCAAAGGTGGCTCAGAGAAAACAGAAAGCTCTCCAAATCTGGAATCTTCTTTTCCCTTCTCGTCCTAAAGCTTAAAATCCTAGGGGGTGTGGAGTCCATCCCCTGCCTGGGCACCCATTGAGGAGGTCTTCTAGGGTCATTTTGTTTCCTTAGGACTAACCCCACAGTTTCCTCACAAGCAGCTGGTGGTTGTAGTAGACGCACTCCCCCTGAGGCAGGCCCACGACAAATGGCTTAAGCAGACTTCCTGGCGCTGGCTCAGTCACACTGTGGGCTCAGCCTCCAGACATGTGCTTTTCTGGGAATCCAGGAAATTGGCTCTTTGAAAGAGGGTAACTGCCTCTTCTGTGTTTGGTGATTCCAGACTGTTCCATTGTCCCTGAACACCTTCTGAGCCCTGGGCTATATGAAGGAAATCAGCTGCGGAACCCTTTGATGGCTGAGACAGTTCTTCAGGGGGATTCCTAAAATCAAAGGCGGCCACCCCTTAACCGGGAACAGAATGGGGGGTGGCTCCCAGGATGGGGTGGCTCCCAGCCCCAGATTAGGGCAGAGAGCCAGGTTTCCAGCACCAGCCTCCCCGTCAGTTCTGTGGGCTTTCCTGAGTCTCAACCTCTCTGTCTCTGTCTCCTCATGTGAAGTAGGAACAGTAAATGTACACCTGTTGTGAATGAACCATCGAAACTAAGTGAGGCTGAAGCCCAGTGTGGTGGCTACGTGTCTGTAATCCCAGCACCAGGGACGTGATCTCAGCAGGAGGATCGCGAGCTCAAGGTTATTCTTGGCTGCACAGCAAGTTGGAGGCCAGCCCAAGCTGTAGGAGACCCAATCTCAAATAAATAAATAAATGAGTAAACAAACAAATAAATAAAGTACTGAAAACAGCATCTGGGTCTTACTAGGTACTGTGTAAGTCTTACTGTTAACATATATAAGTCACATGTGTGTGTGTTCATTAGAGAAAAAGATTGAAACACATATACTTGAGGGATGGAGAGATGGCTCAGTGTTAAGAGCGCTCACGCTCTTACAGGGATGCAAATTCAGTTCCCAGCACCCATGTAGGCAACTTACAGCTGCTTGTAGCTTCAGCTCCGGGGAGAGGCCTCTGAGAACACCTAGATGCATGTGATGCACATATACACACATGTATACTCAAGAGCCCTGCATTTATTGTGCAAGAAGGACAGTCATAATTTTGTATATTTTCTCCCAAGACATTCTTCTACATTTTTTAAAATTTAAATTTTTGGTTTTCGGAGACAAGGTCTCCCTGTAGCCCCAGTGGGCCTGGAAATTGCTGTGCTGACCAGGGTGGCCTCAGTCTCACAGAGATCTACCTGCCTCTGCCTCCCGAGTGCTGGAATCAAAGGCGTGGGGCACCAAGCCTGGTCTTCTGCATATATTTTACATGCTATCTACTACAAGTACAACATGCCGCTAGGAGGTGATGAGTAGATTTTATATAAAACTGTGCATTGTATGTTTTGTTTACTCTTTTTTTTTTTTTTTTTGAGACAGGGGTCTCCCCGTAGTCCAGCTGGAACTCACTCTGATAGACCAGGCTGGCCTTGAACTCACAAAGATCCCGCTTCCTCTCTTCCGAGCTGGATTAAAGGCACGCGCCACCACCATGCCCGGCCAATGTTTTATTTACTCAGATACAGCAAAAGAACACATAATTTACTGAGTGTGCTCCTGAGATGGGATCTTGGTATGTAGCCCAGGCTGGTCTGGAACTCACTATGTAGACCAGGCTTGCCTCAAACATTTAGACATCTTCCTGTCTCAACATCTGGAGTGTGGGGAATATAGGCATGAGCCACCACATCCGTCCTGAGACAGTTTTGATTTTTTTCTACATAATGTTCAATACATGCATCCTTGTGCACACAGGCATTTTCTACACTTAGGATTACTAACTTGAGCTGTTGTTTTATTTTTAAGACAGGGTCTCCATGTAGCCCCAGCTGTCCTGAAACTCACTTTGTAGACCAGGCTGACCTTGAACTCACAGAGATCCATCTGCCTCTGCCTCCCTAGTGCTGGGATTAAAGGTGTGTGCTACCACGCCCACCTGAACTAGTGAGGTGTTTTGTTTATTTTGTTTTGTTTTGTTTTGTTTTGAGACAAGGTCTCCTATAAGCCCCAGCTATCCTGTTAACCCTCTGTAGACCCGGCTGGCCTTGAACTCACAGAGATCCGCCTGCCTCTGCTTCCCAAGTGCTAGGATTAAAGGCGTGCAGCACCAAGCCCAGCTTAAAGATGTTTCTTAGCTTCCATGTGGGTGCTGGGAATCGAACCTGGATTCTTTGCAAGAGCAGTCGGGTGAGCCATCTCTCCAGCCCTGATAGTGAGTTTTTTAACTTAAAACTTTTTTATTCATATTAATCTGTCTGTGTGTGTGTGTGTATGTGTGTGTGTGTGTGTGTGTGTGTGTGTGTGTGTGTAGGCACAGGTTCCATGCCATGTGTGTGGAGATCAGAAGACAACTTTCAGGAGTCTTGATTTGATTTTTTTTTTTTTTTGGTCTTTTCAGTGCTAGGATTAAAGGCGAGCGCCACCACGCCCAGCTAGGAGTCTTGTTTTTTACATAGGTAGGTTCCCAGGGTCAAACTCAGGTAGCCAGGCTTGCACAACAAATGCCTTTTCCCAGGGCGCCATCTCACCAGACCTAGTGATTTTTTTAATTTGATTTTGTGTATATGAGTGTACTGCCTCTATATATATATATAAGTGCACCCGTGTCATGCAATGTCTGCAGAGGTCAGAAGAGGGCCCTAGAACTACAGTTAACAGATGTTTGTTGGCCACCATATGGGTGCTAGGAATTGAACCTGAGTCCTCTGCATGAGCAGCCAGTGCTCTTAACCAATGAGCTCTCTCTCTAGCCCCAATGTGTTATTACATTTATTTATTGTGAAGGGGGAACAGGGGTGCCATAGCACATGTGTGGGGGTCAGAGACAACTTGCAGACATCTCTGTCCACCATATGGGTCACAGGAATCAAACTCACTCAGGTTGTCAGGTTTGACGGCAGGCATCTTTGCCCATTGAACCATCTTTCCAGGCCCCTGCCCCACGAATATTTTTTTAAGGCTTTGAAAGTTGCCAAATTGTTCTGGTGTCTGTGCTTTGAGATGGATTCTCACAGTGTAGTCCAGGTTGGCCTCAAATTCACAACCCTTCTGCCTCAGCCTCTCATGCACTTGGATTATAGGTGCTCTGCCAAATTCCTTATGTGGGGGTTTGGTTGTTTTTTGAGATCTACCTGCCTCTGCCTCTGGAGCGCTGGGACTAAAGGTGTGCAGCACCATACCTAATCCCCTCATTGCTTTTTAAAATTATGTTTTTATTTATTTATTTTGTTTGCATACATGTGTGCAAACACATGTCACAGTATGCAAGTGGAAGTCAGAGGACAGTTCTCTCATATCATGTGGGTTCCAGAGATCAAGCTTAGGTCATCAGGTTTGGCCACAGGTGTCTTGCCCTCTGAACCTTGGCAGCTCCCCAAATTCCTTTTGAGGTTGTACCAAGGAGCACACGGACAGTCATTCTAATAGTGCCTCGCACTGAAGGCATTTCACGTCACAGACTTGCTTGAATGTGGGGTCTGGGAGGCAATCTGCTTACTACTTCTTTTAAACTCCTTGAGGTCTGCCTCCATCCTCATGCAATTAAAAAAAAATGAGGCAATTAGAAGCGAGCAGCTGGCCCAGTGCTCATAAACAAGTCGCCCTTGTCTCACCAACACCTGCAGCATATCACTGTTCATTCCTCATCCAGCTCCTCCCTCCCAGGCGGGCCCCCAAGGCTAACTGGATCCTGACTTCTCACACAGTAGATGTGTTGTGCCTGGGTTTGACTTATAAGCATAGGTGGTGCTCCATGCATTTCTGTGTGGCTTCTGTTGGGACATGATTTCTGTGAGAGCTGTCAGTGTGTGCGGAGCCACAGTTGGTGACTGAGCGGGCTTGAATGGCTGTGCCCAGCTGCCTTGTGTCTGTTTTCCTCATTGGCTGTTAGATGGCATCCAGTATGGGCTCCCATCACAGTTCTGCTGGGGGCATTCTTGATAGCTTTTGGTGACCACATCTGTACTCATATCAAGGATTAATATGTGGGTTTTCATCTTTGTGAACCAGGTTTTATTTTGTTTTTCAGACAGGCCTCATATAGCCCAGGTTGTCCTCAGATGCTCTCTCTCTCTCTCTCTATATATATATATATATATATACATATATTATATAATATAATATATGCTGAGGATGACTTTGAACTTCTGATCCTCCTGCCTTTGCCTTACCAAGTGCTGGGATTACAGTCATACATTACCAAGCCCAATGTATATTGTACTGGGGATTGTTCCTAGGGCTTTGTGCACACTAGACAAGCACTGTATGCACTGAGCTACACCTCCAGACTCCTAGTCCAATTTTTAAACAGTTTATTATTTTTGTTTTTTATTTTTTGGTCTTTTTGAGACAGAGTCTCCCTGTAGCCCCAGCTATCCTGGAACTTACTATGTAGACCAGGCTGGACTTGAACTTACAGAGATCCACCTGCCCCTGCCACCCAAGTGCTGGGGGGCAGGTGTGTGCCACCACACCCAGCTTA
This sequence comes from Rhizomys pruinosus, assembly GCA_009823505.1. Lineage (NCBI taxonomy): Eukaryota > Metazoa > Chordata > Mammalia > Rodentia > Spalacidae > Rhizomys > Rhizomys pruinosus. The sequence goes on along the minus strand of VZQC01002072.1, from coordinate 1,130,662 downwards.
TTATTTTTATTTTTTATGTGTGAATGTATTGCATGAATGTATGTAAGTGCACCTATGTGGTGCAATGCCCATGGAGGTCAGAAGTGGCAACTCATACATAACTCCACTAGAACTGGAGTTATATATGGTTGTTAGCTGCCATGTGGGTACTGGGAATTGAACCTGGGTTCTCTGCAAGAGCAGCCAGTGCTCTTAACCACTAAGCCATCTCCAGCCCCTGTGATCCAGTTTGCTTTTTAAAATTTTTAAAATTTATTTTGTATGTGTATGAATGTACTGTCTGCATGTAGGTTTGTGCACCTGTGTTGTGCAGTGCCACAGAGGTCAGAAGAGGGTGTCGGATTCTCCTGGAACTAGAGTCAAAGATGGTTCTCAGCTGCCATGTGGGTGCTGAGGTTCAAACCCAGGTCCTCTGCAAGAGCATTCAGTGCTCTTAACCACTAAGCCATCTCTCCAGCCCCGTGATCCAGTTTTTAAAAGGATAACTTGCAAAGCAGAAAAATCCCCATGAAGCCAGGTACGGTGATACATATCTGTAATCCTAGCATATGAGAGACTAAGGCAAGAGGATGGAGAGTTTGAACTCAGCCTGGAATACATAATGAGACCTTGTCTTTAAAAACAAATACACAGAGCTGCAGAAGTAGTTCATTTGGTAGAGTGCTTGTCTACCATGCACAAAGCCTCAAGAGTTGTATCCCGAGCAGTGTATAGACCAGGTATGGTGGTGTTCATCTGTGATCTCAGCACTCAGGAGACAGAAATAGGATCAGAAGTTCAAGGTCATCCTCAGGTACATAGTGAGTTCAAGGCTAGCCTGGAATGCATGAGATGCTGTCTCAAAAGAAAACACAGAGGCCGGGCGTGGTGGCGCACACCTTTAATCCCACCATTTGGGAGGCAGAGGCAGGTGCATCTCTGTGAGTTCAAGGCCAGCCTGGTCTACAGAGCAAGCTCCAGGCCAGCTGGGACTAAAGGGAGACCCTGTCTCAAAAAGACCAAAAGAAAGAAAGAAAAAGAAAAGAAAAAAAAAGAAAGAAAAAGAAAACAGAGGAGGACACACACACACACACACACACACACACACACACAGTCCCCAGCACAGTTCTGGCCCCACAAATGACAGAGGGGACTTGCCCCAGCTAGACTCTGTCTCTGTCATTCAGGGCCCTCCCCTGTCTTAACAACTGTTGCCCTGAGTAGGACAGGGCTTGGGCAAGATGAGCTGAAGGGACCCCTTCAGACACAATTGGAAATAGGTTGAACTCCTAGGAGCACCCCCTGAGGCTACCTGCCTCCCAGAAGCCACACTGAGTCACACCACAAGAGTTCCCTCATTGTGAATGGGGGGAGAAACCATATAGAGAGGTCCGCATTCGCTGCCCCTCCTCAGAGAAGGGTTGTGAGGCAGGCTGCCTCCATCCACTGTTATTTCGAACAGCTGTGCAACTTTGGACATGTCACTTCACCTCTCTGTGCCTCTCTGAAAAAATCAATAGTACTACTGTTCTCCTTATAGAGTGAGAGAGGTTGCTCCTTCCCATCTTTTCTGCCTAAATGGGTTTGGACTCCCGTAGTGTTCCTTTTTCACTCCACAGTATGTCTTTGCTATCTTCCTTCCTGGTCCCAAGGCTTCCCACTGATGTCCCTTCACACTCCCATCTTGAGTCTCACCCTTGTCCTCTGGAAAGGCTCTGGCCAGCTTGTTCATACTCAGGTGTAAATGACTGGTTCTCACTGACCAGAGGCAGCAGGGACCCTCTCCTAGCTGTTGAATGCCTGAAGGCTTGAAGGCTGAGTTCTGTCCTTCACTGTGTCTCTGAGGTCACACAATAGCCCCACTTACTAGGAAGGTACTCGTTGGTTCCATTTTACAGAGTTTAGGAAAGCTAGTCACAGAGAGGTTACATAGCTTTTCCAAGTCACCCAGCCAGTGCAGGCAATCTGTGGGCCTGGCAAGCTCGTTTGATCATGACTAAGCTGTGTCTCAGCTTTGGTCTGAGGCAGAGTCAGCTGAGAACCTGGGCAAGCAACAGCCAGAAGCAGCTGGTGGGTTCTGGGGGGCAGATGGGGGCGGCAGGGACGCTCTGAGGCCTAGACCCTTCCCCCAGAAGGAGGTGGTACCTGGGCGGAGGGGCAGGGAGAGGCTTCTGTCCTGGTGACTGTAGTAGTAGTAGGGTCCTGCCAGTCCCATGCTCCTGAGTTTGTGCACCGTGAGCCATTTCCAGGCCTAGAGGAACAGGTGGAAGGGAGGGGCAGGGACAGCTAGATTTCCCATGGTCCTCCTCTTGACTCTTCTTGGCTAGAGGGGGCTGAGGAAGCTGTCAGGGCTCCTCAGCATGGAGAGTCAGCAGGGCTAAGGCCTGTCAGCATGCAGGGTCTTTCCCCCATACCCTGGGATTCCTCAAGTCCCTGTCTCTGGCCCACACCTGCCCTCCCAGGCCTGGTGGGAGAGGCTGGAACTTTGTGGTCAGGGGTGTTGGGTACAGAAGCTCTGACCCCAAGGTCCCGGGGAGGGGGGGAAACATTGGCAGCTGCTTTCCTGGGGGATTGATACTCATCCCTGTCACGTGAACTCTCGGGAGGAGCAGGCACCCACAACCTATTTCACAGACAGAACTGAGACCAGCATAGCCAGATAGAAGCCTAGCAAGGCCCAGCGCCCCTGAGGCAGCCAGCCCCTCCCCCCCCCAGGCCAGCCCTTTGTCCAAGGAACAAGGGCATCCTTCTCCGTAGCCCTCCCTGAGCCGGCTGGCACGGCCAGGCCCCCTTGGCCCCCACTGGCCAACTGAAATCAGATTGTCTCTGGAGGAGAAGCTGCTGGCCGCCTGGGTGGGTGTGTGGGGCTGCAGCTGGTCAGAGCCAAGGGTCTGTAGGCCAGTGTGTAGGGTGGGCTGCGGGGAAGGGGAGCAGAGGCTGCTTGCAGCTGCTGGCCGCTGTGGGGTGGGGGAAGGGTGTGGGTGTCTAGGCCTGGGTTGGTAAGGGGCTGCCCTGCTGACCCTGGGCTATGGAGGCCCTGTCACTGATCCATGGCCAACTGAGCAAGAGATGCAGATGAGATGGCAGACAGTGCATACGGATGGGTAGTAGGGTGGATGGGCCTTCTTATTTGGTAGGGAGCCACTTGGACAGTGCACGGAGCCCAGGCTGAGCTTCCATGGTCTAAACTCCACTCCTGGCCCCAGGTCAACCAGGGACAAGTCCCCCACCCTCAGCCTTATGTGTCGCTGGCTTCTCCCCAGCTAGTCTGGCTAGGATGGGGTCCCTGCCTGCCCCTTGCCTCTATTTCCCCTAATTTATGGAAAGACTGTAATAACCCGGACTGCCTCAACAGACTGGTGAAGGTGCAGATGCCCTAGCATCTGCTGTGTCAACCCAGAGAACGCTCCAGTGTGTGCTGTCACTACATGTTTGTCAGGCTCTTTCGCTGAGCCTGCTCAGCACCATATATGCACCGCTGCTTCCTTTTGGGCTGGGGCTCACTGTCAGCGGCCTGGGACACAGGTCTGGCCTCTGGTCTATGCAGACCCTGGCTGGAACCCGCCCGTCTTACACTTGTAGTTCTCACTGAACACACCCCTGTCCAGAGGCAGAAGCTGCTCACGGGTGAGGGAACCGAGGCCCTAGGAGTTCAGTGCTTTGCCCAAGGTCACAGAGCAAAGAATCAGAAATGGAATTCAAACCTTCATCAACCCTGTTGGAAAGTACTCACTCAACTACAAAGTCTGCCTCTTGCCAGGCATGGTGGCACGTTTTTAATCCCAGCACTCAGAAGGCAGAGGCAGGTGGATCTCTCTGAGTTCAAGACCAGCTGGGGCTACAGGAAGACCCTGTCTCAAGAAAAACAAAAACAAAAAGCAAAACAAAGTCTGCCCCTTGCCAAATCCTCCAGTCCTAGCCAGGTACCTCTGTGGAGGCCACGCGCCTCTCAGAGAGGCTCAGTCATCTCTTGAGAAATCACTGGGCCCCACTCTTTCATTTGATGCCTGGGGGCATGGCTCGAGTGAGGGGACAGGACTTGCCAATGTCAGCCAGTGAGATCGGGACAGAGCAGGTCCAGGCGCGGGACTGTCTTCCTTCCCTTCTGCCTTCTGCACGGGGCTGTAACTGCCTGTAGACATGCCTTTCTTTTCTAGACTGGAGAATCCAGGCGCTCAGGACGGCATCCCCAGTGCTTGGTTCATGACTAATGTCCATTGTCTTCACATATTGGCTTAGCATCTCTCATATCCCAGCGGCTAGAGGCCGAAGGTACAGCAGTAAACAAACCTACTGAAATGCCTGCCCTTAGGGGACTTGCATTCCTAGTAAGGGACAGACAGCTGAATGTAATAACACAGCAGAAATGCAGTGTTCTAGATGGTGATAACAGATACAGAGAAACAGAGGCAGGGCCTTGTGGTGGGGGTGGTGGCAGGGGTTTACAGCTTAATACAGTGTTCCTGGACCCCCACTATCTCAAGCCTTGGAAAGGAGGTAAAGGGGTGAGCCAGGATGGTATCTGCCGAAAGAACATTCCAGGTAGAGGGGACAGCAAGTGCAGAGGTCCCAGGTGGAACTATGCCTCGGGTGTTTGAGCAACTGCAGAGGCTGGAGGTGTGGCCAAGGTAAACAGAACTAGGGGGACAATACTTGTGTGAGGGGTGACAACTGAGGGGCCCACGAGAGCACAGCAGACACAGAGGCCATTTAGGCCTTACTAAGGACTTTGGCTTTTACTCTGAGTGACTGGGGAGCCATGAAAAGTTGTAGGCAGAGAGCAGGACAGGAACTAACAGTCTGGTGAAGCTTTAAGTAGAGCGTGGGGTGGCTCCTCAGGCCCTCAGAGGAGGCGTGGTGTGGACTGGGCTGGGGAGGGACAGCTGAGAAGGATGTAGCCCAGGCCAGGTCTTAAACAGTCAGGGTGCAGATATGACAGAGAGGAGTCGAGGTTGGCTCCAGGTTTTGAGGGTAACCAGCTGCAAGGCTTGAGGAAGAGTCTTCAGTTCTGCCCTAGAAATCAGCAAACTTGGACTCATGGCTCAGCTTGGTGGTCAGCTTGCTCAGTGGTCTTGGTCAAGTCCCTTCTCTGCGGACCCGGTTTCTTCTTATGCACAGTGGGAGCAATCCTGCTTGTACCCGCCCATGTTTGAGCCCCGGGACTATGAGGAAGACGAGTGCTTCATGGATCTGTCTCCCCTTGACCACAGGGAGCCAACAGCAGCCGCCACCATGGCGTCTCGCATTGGGCTGCGCATGCAGCTCATGCGGGAGCAGGCACAGCAGGAGGAGCAGCGGGAGCGCATGCAGCAACAGGCCGTCATGCATTACATGCAGCAGCAGCAGCAGCAGCAGCAGCTGGGAGGTCCACCCACCCCGGCCATCAACACCCCAGTCCACTTCCAGTCACCACCACCTGTGCCTGGGGAGGTGCTGAAGGTAGGGTCCAGCTCCGGCCTCACCTCTCCACGCCTCAAGTCTCAGCCCCCACTAGAACTGCTGCCTTCTCCCTACCAGGTACAGTCCTACTTGGAGAACCCCACCTCCTACCACCTGCAACAGTCCCAGCACCAGAAAGTGCGGGAGTACCTGTCAGAGACCTATGGGAACAAGTTTGCAGCCCACATCAGCCCCGCCCAGGGCTCCCCGAAGCCCCCACCAGCAGCCTCCCCCGGGGTGCGGGCCGGACACGTGCTGTCCACCTCAGCCGGCAACAGTGCCCCCAACAGTCCCATGGCCATGCTGCACATCAGCTCTAACCCTGAGAAGGAGGTGAGTGAGGGCTACCTGCACTGGGGGCTTTGTGCCACTGGTCTTAATGGCAGAAGTGGGGATATGTCCTCAGGGAGCCCCAGTCTGAGAAGACACCATCCTACCATCCTCAACTTCCTTACCTACCTACCTTCCTTCCTTCCTTCCTTCCTTCCTTCCTTCCTTTCTTTCGTCTGTTTGACACAGGGTCTCCCTGTAGCCCCAGCTGTCCTGGAACTCACTATGTAGACCAGGCTGGCCTTGAACTCAGGGATCCGCCTGCCTCTGCCTCCCAAGTGCTGGAATTAAAGGCGTGCGCCACCACGCTCAGCCCATCTTTTTCGCTTCTGGCAATAGGGCACTCACAGAGGAAAGGCTGGCACTCACTCTGTCAGTTGTGGGTGGAGATGTCAGGGACTCTCTGGAGAGCCTAAATGGCCTTAAGCTGAGCCAGAGGCTCCCTCCCCTGGCCCATCCCCTCCTTGGTTGGACGGGTAGTTGTCAAGGACTCTCTAGGTGAGTGGCTGCCCCTCTTCAGGTGGGGCCTCCCCAACTGGACTTTTCTCTTTTCCAGTTTGATGATGTTATCGACAACATTATGCGTCTGGACAATGTGCTAGGCTACATCAACCCCGAGATGCAGATGCCCAACACGGTACTGCTGGGCTGGGAGGGAAGGGGGGTAGCAGAGAGGACCCACAGTGGCTCCAAAGCTGGAGAGAGTTCCCAGAGCAGAGCTGGTGTCTGTAGAGATGAGTCATCTCCATTAAATACTGTGAGAAGACTCAGGGCCAAGCAGAATCAATCAAGAAGGACATGTCCTGACCTCTGCCTCCGTGTCTGACAGGGCTTCGAAAAACAACGGGGTGATAGGAGCAGTCTTGGGGAGTCAGTCCTCTGAGTGGTGTGGAGAGCAGGCTGGGAGGACTTTGCAGCAGAGCGGCAGGATGTCCCAAGAGACATGGTCCTGAGCTAGTCAGTTCCTGTAGGGATCATGGCTCCCCCTCTACAGAGCTCAGGGTCCAAAGGTCTGTGTCACTCATTCAGTGAGGCTGGTCTTGTCCCCAGCCACAGGACCCCTCCCTCTGACAGCATCTTGACAACCTGATCACTCTTTGGGTCTTCCAGTCAGGGGAGAGGTGGCAGGTGGGAGGGAGCCAAGCTTGGAATCAAGAGACTTTGGACTTCCACCATGACTTTGGGAAGTTCCTCTACTATTGTCACCCCCCAGTCTGATTAGCTGCAATGTGGGAGTGATACCATCTACCCACAGGATTGTGGGAAGATTAGAAGGGACAAAAAGTAAGAGAGATGGCACAGTGGTTAAGAGCCCATATACTGCTCCGCAGAAGCCAAGTTCAGTTTCTAGCACCCACACTGGGCAGCTCACAGCCACTTGTACCTCCAGCTCCAAGTCCTCTTCTGAACTCCTTGGGCACTGCACTCTGATGCACCAGCCACCCCCATACACATAATTGATAATAGAAATATTTTAGCTGGGCATGGTGGCACACGCCTTTAATCCCAGCCAAGGCAGAGGCAAATGGATCTCTGTGAGTTCAGGGCCAGCCTGTTCTACATAGTGAGCTCCAGGCCAGCTGGGACTAAAGGGAGACCTTGCCTCAAAAAAGACCAAAAATAAATAAATATTTAAATATTAAAAAAAATTTTTTAAGGTAGAAGAAATAGTGAGTGACAAGACTTTCCTCCAAGCTGCTAGCCCCAACCCCCATATGGCCATGCCACTGAGGGACGGCGCCCAGTTCCTGGGTGGGTACTGTCAGGGTCCACCCTCTGCCCCTCCTCCCTTAATGTTGCAGTTAGGTACAGCTAACTGAGTACAGTTAGGCAGAGCTTACTAGACTCACTCCCCGGGGCTGAGGGGCCCAAAAGCAGGGCTGCTTCCTCACTGGATCGGGGTGCACTGTGGGTGTCTGGGCCTGGTGCTGGCAAGGCCTGGTTCTGTGCTGGGAGCTGGCAGGTCTTTTCCAACCCTGCCTATAATGGTTTCCTTGCTTCCCCTCTCTCCACTGTTGTTGAATTCCATACCCTCAGGAAACCTTCCAGGAACTCCCAAATTGATGGAGCCCCTCCTTAGGGCTTCCACAGTCCCCTCACAGCCCTATTATTGGCTAGGTCCTTCCTTCCCCTCCACCCTGGCCAGGGGCTCCCAAGGGCTGGTACTTCCTACTCCTCCACCCTGGCTAGGGGCTCCCGAGGGCAGGGCTATGTGAAGATCTGCTCTCCCAAGACTGAATTGTTGGTGAAGGAGCTCAGGGGATTCAGAGACCCTGGTGACCCTGAGAACAGCTACTCCAGGCACCATGGGTCCTGGAAGGGACTCACCCAGCCCTCCTCCACCCCTCTCCCTACAGCTGCCCCTGTCCAGCAGCCACCTGAATGTATACAGCAGTGACCCCCAGGTCACAGCCTCCCTGGTGGGTGTCACCAGCAGCTCCTGTCCAGCAGATCTGACCCAGAAGCGAGAGCTCACAGGTACGCGGTGCCCTCCCTCCTGGGCCCCGAGGCCTCCTCCTTCCCTCCTTCCCAGCGCCTCTCTTTTTCTTTCCTGGCCTCCAGATGCTGAGAGCAGGGCCCTGGCTAAGGAGAGGCAGAAGAAAGACAATCACAACCTGAGTGAGTCCGGCTTCCCCTCCCTCCCTCCCTCCCTCCCTCCCTCCCTCCCTCCCTCCCAGGTTGCCTGTACCAACTCTAGGCAGCATCCCCAGCCCTGCCAGCTTGCCCCATTGAAGTCACTGGTGTGCCCTCTTCCTAAGTCTTCGTAGGGTGGGAGGGGGCTGCTGGAAAGAGTATTCATGAGTTTCCCTGTTGGTCAGATTTCAGCCTGAAGGGCTTGGAGCAGCTGAAGGAATGGGAGGAGTTTGCCCCAGGCAGCCCTAGACTAGTTGCCTCCTAGAGAGCCCCTTAATTGTGTTGGGACCACCCACCGTGACCCTCCTCAACCTGTGGAGTCCCAGCCTGTGGGTCCCTCCTACTCTATACTAAGAGTGTCTGGGCTGGGATTTCTAACCACATCCTCTGAAATCTTAATCTGCAGTTGAGAGGAGACGCAGGTTCAACATCAATGACCGAATCAAGGAGCTGGGAATGCTGATCCCTAAGGCCAATGACCTGTGAGCAGGTTTCTGGGGATGAGGGGCTGGGGTGGTCAGGGGCCACAGGCATTACCATCCCCCAACCCTAGGAAGTTGCTAAGGGCAGTTGAGGGAGCATCTGTTTGAGAGGTTCCTCTGTCAAGGAGACAGGACAGCTTCTGTTGGGAAGGGAGACTGTAGTCCTGTCCAGCTTCCTGGAGGACAGTCATGTGGTCTAGTGGACCGTGGACTGATGAAGAGGAAAGAGGTGTGGGAATGAGAGGCAGAGATGGCCTTGGATTGGACAGCGGGAATCAAAGCCTCTAGCAAAGAGGCCGGGGTGGATTGCTTGGGCCCAAGGATTAGTGAAGAGGTGGGAGTCAGTGGGAGAGCCTTTCTGTGGAGACCGTTACCATACCCCCTCTGCACAACTGGAGGTGGTGGGGTGTTGATGGATAGCTGGGACGGGCAACACAGGCTCTGAACGTAGCCCAGGTCGGGGGGCACACAGCTGACTCCACCTGGCTGTGGCTGCAGGGATGTTCGCTGGAACAAGGGCACCATCCTCAAGGCCTCAGTGGATTACATCCGGAGGATGCAGAAGGACCTGCAGAAGTCCCGGGAGCTTGAGAGCCACTCTCGGCGCCTGGAGATGACCAACAAGCAGCTCTGGCTTCGCATCCAGGTCTGGCCCTGAAACTGGGTAGCTCTCTCCCTGACCCCGATCTGGCTTCTGACCCAACTGGGGGGGCTTAAACATTGAAGTTGGAGACCTGGGAATAATATCCATGAGGAAGGAAGATATATCAGTCAGAATGGTATATCTCAATGACAAGCAGTTTCCCAATTCATTGAAGCAGCAAATACCATCAGGTTCTATTTTGTGAGACATCATGGAATTCATACTGGTAGCCAGACCGATGTAGAACTTTGTTTTGGAGACCAACTCTCTGTAGAGCATGCTGGCCTGGAACTCACAGTCCTCCTGCCTCAGCTTCCCAGGGGCTGGGATTACAGGTATATGCCACCATGCCTGGTTCTCTAATCCCTCTTTAGTTGCCACAGGTTGCTTCTGTTCACATGGCCTTAGGCAATGCGAGTAGTACACATTACACCTAACCCCAGGGAACAGAAAGGCCACAGCCCACCCTAGACACCGCAGGAGCCTGGAAGGCAGATTGATTCAGAGGTATTTGGAAGTAGTGTTAGGAATCCCTCTAGCTGAAGAACTGAGGCTTCCAAGGGTCAGCCCTACCCGCTAGAGCTGCAGGTTCTGTTCCTGGCTGTATTGAGGGCCACTTGTCCCCTGTGGACACAAGCCTGGTCCTCTGGACAAAGGCTGATTGAACCAAAGGTTTTTAAACTTCTGTTGCTCATGGTGGGTGTTATGGGTCAGAAAAATTGTGAGGAAGGTTTATTAGGGCTGACTGGACTGCCCCCCCCCCAGCAGGGGCAGCAGCCCGACCTTGGGGTTTGGGGATATATATAGTCACTTTTTTTTTAATTTTATTTATTTTTGTATGTGTATGAATGCACTGTCTGCATGCAGGTTTGTGCACCCGTGTCGTGCAATGCTGCGGAGGTCAGAAGAGGGTGTCGGACTCCCCTGGAATTGGAGTTTCAGACGGTTCTTGGCCGCCATGTGGGCACTGGGGACCGAACCCGGGGCCTCTGCAAGAGCGGTTGGCGCTCTTAACCGCTAGGCCATCTCTCCAGCCCCTATATAGTCACTTTTACAAGGGCAATGTTTAACCAGTCTTAGACAAGCATTCTACAGAGCATAAGTATTTGATTAACATATCATTTTACAAAGAGCTAGTTAGTTGATCTCACCACACCTTAAGACTTCCTGCTTGAGAATAGGCCCTGATGCCTTCTTGAATTCTCTGGTCTAGGACCACTCCTAAGAGTTCCCCAAACCAGCCAGGTGTGGTGGCCCATGACCTCAATCCCAGCATGTTGACAGTCAATCCCAGCTCAGCAGAGGTTTATGTCAAGGTCAAAGACAAAATGGATTTCTGAACTAAATGAAGAAACAAAATGGATTTTGTCTAGCCCACCTTATGGTCTGGTCCCCTCAGTGGGAGGTGGAATTCACATTACAGCCAGCACACAGACACTCAGAGGGAAAAATCACATTACAACCAGCACACAGACACTCAGAGGGAAAAATCACATTACAGCCAGCACACAGACACTCAGAGGGAAAAATCACATTACAGCCAGCACACAGACACTCAGAGGGAAAAATCACATTACAGCCAGCACACAGACACTCAGAGGGAAAAATCACATTACAGCCAGCACACAGACACTCAGAGGGAAAAATCACATTACAGCCAGCACACAGACACTCAGAGGGAAAAATCACATTACAGCCAGCACACAGACACTCAGAGGGAAAAAAATCACATTAAAGCCAGCACACAGACACTCAGAGGGAAAAATATCACACTTTACAAAAGAAAGAAAACTTTTTTTTTTTTTGTTTTTTTGAGCAGGGCCTCTCTGTAGCCCCAGCTGTCCTGGAACTCACTATGTAGACCCAGGCTGCCTTCTAACTCCACAGAGATCTGCCTGCCTCTGCCTCTCGGTGCCGGTGATTCAAGGTGTGCCACAACAATCCTGGCAAGAAACCCCCCCCCTTTTTTTTTGGTGTTTTTGGACAGGGTCTCTTTAGTCCCAACTAGCCTGGAACTCACTATGTAGACCAGGCTGGCCTTGAACTCCAAGAGATTACTTGCCCTCTGCCTCCCAAGTGCTGGGGTTAAGGCATGCACTACCACACCAGCTTTTTTTTTTTTTTTTGAGACAGGGTCTCCCTGTAGTCCCAGGTGGCCTGGAACTCACTATGTAGACCAGGCTGGCCTTGAACTCAAAGATAACTGCCTGCCTCTGCCTCCCGAGTGCTAGGATTAAACCCATTCTTAATAGATGGAAAACATTTTGATCATTTCTATTCCCATCTTGTCTAGACAAGTCTGTTTTGATTTAAAATTTTGAGAGAGCGCTGGTCAAAACTTGCCGCAGTGGTTCACAACCCCCTAACCAGTTGTGACTCTGTGACTCGTAGTTTGAAGAGACCCTGGTCTAGACTCCACCTACCCTCTGCTTTCATCCAGCTGAGACAGTCTGTGGTCTTGGGTGGCACAAGGGAGGGGTGGGCTCTGATGTGAGGTGGGGTGGAGGTAGCCTGGTCCTGACACAGTGTGTTTGTCCCTCACCACTCCGTCTGCCCACAGGAGCTGGAGATGCAGGCACGTGTGCACGGGCTCCCCACCACCTCCCCGTCAGGCGTGAACATGGCTGAGCTGGCCCAGCAGGTGGTGAAGCAGGAGCTGCCCGGAGAAGAGGGCCCAGGGGAGACTCTGATGCTGGGGCCTGAGGTCCCTGACCCAGAGCCGATGCCAGCTCTACCTTCCCAGGCCCCACTGCCCCTGGCTACCCAGCCACAGTCCCCATTTCATCACCTGGACTTCAGCCATAGCTTGAGCTTTGGGGGTGCAGGCGATGAGGGGCCCACAGGCTACTCTGAACCCCTGGGGACAGAGCATGGCTCCCCATTCCCCAACCTGTCCAAGAAGGATCTGGACTTCATGCTCCTAGATGACTCCCTGCTACCGCTGGCCTCCGACCCCCTCTTTTCCACTATGTCCCCGGAGGCCTCCAAAGCCAGCAGCAGGCGCAGCAGCCTCAGCATGGAGGAGGGCGACGTTCTGTGACGACGCCGGCTGCCCCGTGCCAAGGAGCAGGGACCGCCCTCCTCCCTCAGGCTGCACTGGTGTGAGGTAGCCGAGTCCCCTGTCTTGCTCCTCTCCCTTGGTTGGCCCCCTGTTTGGACTTAGTGCCTGCCTGGCAGCCAGTGGGGCCAGAAGAAGACCCCACCTGCCTCAGCACCCCTTCTGCTGGGGACAGCTGTGTGGATATGAGGAGGAAGGGCAGGGATGAGTGGGAAGAAGAGGCCCTGGCAGGGAAAGCCCTATCTTCTAAGCCCAAACCCCCCATGAAGGACATTTTGGAGAAGGGAGTTCAGAAGCTCCTTCTCTGAAGCAGCAGCTGGTCGAGGTGCCAAGGCCTGCCTTTCTGGGACTCACGCGGCACCCAGCCTGTTCCCCCAGCCTGGTAGTTCTTCCCTCCCCCTGCAGGTGGGGTACCCACCCCCCTTTGGTGCTAACAGCTCTCCCCTGGTGGTGTGAGGGTGGGGTGGCAGGAAGAGGGGTCTGGGTTCAGGGTTGATCTCGGGGTCTTTGCTGAAAGAGCAGCTCCCCACCAGACCTTCCACTTTGTGCCTTTAGTAAACACTGTGCTTTGTACCAGCCTGTCCTGTCTCTGTGGCGTGGCCTTAGTCCACAACAGGGGAGAACTGACCCACCCAGCCCCTTCTTGGCTTCAGACTTCAGATGCTCCCTGGAGAATCAGGAGGGAGAAACTGTCACTGGTCCTCAACTCAGCCCTAAGGGAAAGGGGGAGTAAACCTGCTTTACTGGAGCATCGTCTCCTCTCTCCCTGAGGCCACAAAGTGGCGCTGTAGCCACACTGATGTCACATCTTCAGCTGGGACCTAAAGCACTCTTAAGATGGTGTGAGGACAAGTCTTGCCACTAAACCGGGTCTTCCCTCCTCGGCAGCTTCCTCGGGTATCTTGTTCCAGCCTGCCGCAGTATCAGTGCAGCTGAACTGAATCCCAACATTCTTCTCCCTCCCTGAGCAGCTGCAGATGCAGCTTGAGATTCCCTCACAGGTGCTCTGGAGGTGAGGCTGGCCCCTCTTCAGCTTCTGTGTCTAGCAGCAGGAAGCTGTATCCTTATGGGTTTGGGGAAGGGGGCCCATGTGACCTGGTCTGGGTGGAGATGGAGCACAGGGCCCTGGATGGGCATCAGAGGTGGGTTCTACTGCTTTTTGCTCTAGCAGTCTGGTGAGCCCTCAGAACACCCTTCACTCCAGGTTCTTGAAGGGTCTTCGTAGTTTTTGCCCAGTTCCCCCCACTTTCCAGTCTGTTCTTCCAGGGACTAAAATGTCTTCCCCTTCAAAGGGCCCTAAAAAGGCCGAAGAAGCCTAATTAAAAAAAAAAAAATCCCAGGCTGAAAATGGCTAGGGGGGCAGTTTTCACTTTAAAGAAGCAGAGATTAATCAGCACTGGAGGAGTTAGCGAGGGATGGAGCGGGGAAGGGGCCAAGCGGCGTGGGCACGATGGCGCTGGGCTGAGTGGGTGGAAATTAATCTCAAGGTCAGATGGAACTGTGGATGACCTTGTGGAGTCCGAGCTAGCCAGGGTGCTGGCTCGGCTCCTCCTTCCAATTCCAGTCCCACTTCACAGCCGGAGACCAGCCCTGGGCTCTGGTTGAATTATCTGGAGACGTAAGCCTTGTGAATTTGCGGTCCAGGAACTCTGGGTCCAGCCTTTCTGGGGCTGAGAAGCTGGGTGCTCCCCTTTACCTCTGGGAGTAGAGAGCTTCCCCTACTTCCTCACAGAGCCCCTCAAGACCAACCTATCCTCCCACCCCATCTCCAGGGCTCATGGCTTCCTGGCCTCTGGGCTCCTTCAGTTTGACCATCATCTGTGCTGGTGGACAGTCCATTAGACAAGGAGCAGTGTGTGAGCGAGGTTCTGTCCACACGAGGGCGCTCAGGCCCAGGCATCAGCCAGTCCTGGCTGGCCTGGTTTGTTGGAGATATTCTCAGTGGAGTTGAACATTCCACACTGTCTGCCTGGGTGGCTTCCACCCTGCCTGGAGAAGGGACTGTCCAGCACTCTAAGTCCAGCCCAGGTGCTGCTTTCTCTAGCATTTCAGTGAGACACTAGAAAGTCTGTCTGAAGCTGGCTAGCAAGGCTGCTAGAAAGGACTCAGCTGCCACTGTCCACCATGGTGGTTATGATTCCAAAGCTAAGCCAGGGACTGGGTTCTTTCCCTGCGAGCCTCACCCTAGAAAAGGTGACAGATGACATGAGGGCCACAGAAGGAAGGGAGACGTGGGCTGTGGGGAGGGGCGGCCTGTCTGGGAGCCCCTGTAAGGCCTCGGGGATGAATTATAGTGGGATGGGGTCTGAAAAGGGGGTCCTAGCCAGGCAGGGGGGCAAACTGTGCTAGCTCTCTTGAGTCCCATGTGTGTTCCCAAAACAAGCTGTTTAGGGAGAAGAGCTGCGAAGGTGGTGTAGCCATGGTATCCTGGCCCCTGACCCTGAGCACTGTGACTGGTTCTTCTGTCTTCTGCACCAGCCATCTTCCTTGGTCACCAGTTCTGGACCTGTTTTTTTCTTTCTTTACTTTTTTTTTTTTCTTTTTTTCTTCTCTTTTCTTTTTGCCCCAGGTAGCCTGGCACTCTCTGTAGATCACACTGCCCTCGATTTCACAGAGATCCACCTGCCTCTGGACTGATGGGATTAAAAGCGTGCACAACTGCGCCCAGCTCAGTTCTGGATTTCCAGGAGCACCTGCGCACCCTCTACAGGGACAGCCAGGGAGGGGCATTGGAATGCCCTGCTTGGCATGCATTCCACCTGTTTGCACTGCTATGGTTCTTTTAAATTCCCCTCTTCCTTTGCAGTCCAGTGGCCTTTAGCTGGCTGAGGGTGTGATACACACTGTAATCTACACACACAGCCCTAAATTCTATACTCCTGCCCCCTGCCCACCTCAAAGCTTGTTCCCGTCCCTCACCCTTTGAGCCTTCCCTCCCTGCCAGCTGGTCATTTGGGGGCAACTGGACAAGAGCCCTTTTGATGTCCTTCCTGTCCCGCCTTCCAGGGCCTCCAGACCCTGGGTCTGGTCCCCAGCCTCTCTCAGCCTTGTCTTTTTTCTTTGCTCTCTCTTTTCCAAGAGGGGCAGTGGAATTTATACAATATTTAAGCAGTCAGAGCTGGGTCTGGGAAGATATTATTAATGTAAAAAGGGTGGGCTGCAAATGCTTCTGGACTTGGTTACAATTAGAGGGTGATTTTTCTAAAGGTCAATGAATTCAGATAATACCCATAGGGGGGAGAGAAATTTAATACCTTTTTAGTGAATTAATTAATTATAATATTATATCAGCTTGGGGTTCTTTTCCAGAGTGATTAAGGGAGCGATCTGTCTTCTGTGTGGCCAGCCAGTGGTGCCGGCTGCCATGAGGGTCTCGGCCGTAGGGCTGGGGCTGGGGGCCTTTCTCCCACCTAGCAAGGCAGGAAGCTCTGGGGAGACAGCAGCATGCATTGATTATTGATTATTGGCAGTGCGCTGCCCCCCAGGCCTGCTCTGCCAGGCCACCAAACCTCACATTGTGGTGGCTGGAAGACTCTCCTTACAGTCTGAGAAACTGAGGTCTGTAGCTCCAGGGTCTTTCCTGAGGCTCAGAGACAGAAAAGCTGGGCAGAGCTGGCTGGAAATGGGGTGCACTCCAGGTACTGGACATCCAGGTACTGGACACAGCATGCTGAGTGAGCGAGGCTCCCTGCAGCTGAGAGACAGGTAGGTCTGGCAGTCAGTCTGTGAGGCTGGGGGATGGCTGCCTCTGTCCTCCCACAGCCCCAAATAAGTTGACTAAGCCTGTTCCACAAGGCAACAGCAGTACCTGACACACCTGCATCTAATGATGGGCTCTGCCGCACTTTGCTGGGTGATGGAAGCTCCGTGCCTCAGTTTCTCCATCTGTAATGGGGATTGCCATAAATAGCTACCCAGCTTGCTGTTGGAATTAAAGGAAGGACTAAGGAGCCAAACACTGCTGTTCACAGTCCCCAAGGATTCTGATATCCTGGGTGGGGGTCAGGACCCTGCTCCCCCACACCTTGTGTCCCCAATTCTTTTCCCCTTCAAGGAGGCCCCAGTGCAAGCCGGGGGTGGGTCCTTTGTTGGGGACATTTTCCTCACCTCCCTGCTTTCCCTGCTGCCTGCCTCCGTCCCTGTTCTCCCTCAATGGCCCCCTTGGCCTTGCTCTCCCTCCAGCCCCTCCCCCACCCGCTCCTCTCCGTATGCGGCAGGCTGGGGAGGGCCTTTCCATTGTACTATCTTTGGGCCCTAAATTAAAATTGATGACATCTTGAAATGAGCAGTGAGGGTAATTTTGCTTCTGAGCCGGGATGCTAATGAGGCCCCTTAATGGTGCAAACGCTGAGCTGACGGGTCGTGTGTCACACGCAGCGGCGAGGGGGGTAATGGCCGCGGTAAGTGCCGGTAATTACACCCTGTCTCGCTGTATTTTGGCAGGCCTGGTGGGAAAGCGGGGGCTCAATCACCGCCAGCGGGGGTGCCCCCCACCCACGGAGGGACTGACAGCCAAGGATACCCACCCTGGGCCCGGCCAGGCCCCCATAACTCCAGTCTGGGGCACAGTCCCTAACACATGGTATGCAACACACAGTCACACCTTTGTGCACCCCTCAGCTCTGAATGTTGACTTGCACAAGCTGGGCACACTCCCTGTGTGCATTTGGCACCATGCACACATATAGCTTGCCCACTAGGCTCCTGGTAAACCCCCACCTGGAATGCACACATACGCAATTCATATTCTCACCAAGCACCTACTGTGCCAACATAGGATCTCTCATTCTCCCAAACCTCTGTCTCTTTTTTTAAAAAAGTCTTTTTCTTGGTCTTTTTCGAGACAGGGTCTCCCTGTAGCCCCAGCTCTCCTGGAACTCGCTCTGTAGACCAGGCTGGCCTTGAAATCACAAAGATCCGCCTGCCTCTGCCTCCCAAGTGCTAGGATTAAAGGCGTGCACCACCACGCCCGGCTAAAAGATTTATTCTAGCTGGCATGGTAGCACACGCCTTTAATCTCAGCACTCAGGAGGCAGAGGCAGGCAGATCTACGAGTTCCAGGCCAGCTGGGGCTACAGGGAGACTGAATCTAAAAAAAAAAAAAAAAAAAAGACAGAGTAAGAGAGAGCATGAGAAAATTTCTCATATTTTTTTAACTTGATCTTCCCTTTTGTGGGTATTTTGCCGCAGTACACAGTTGTCCCCTTGTCGCTGATGCTCTGCTAAAGCCAAAATGCTATGTTCCAATGCCAGGAACCTTGTGAGTTTACCAATTGTTGCTTGTCCATTGGGGTGCTGGGAAACACTGAACCTGGGCCCCTGCAAGAAAGCCAGTGGCTCATTTAATCCCTGACGCCATCTCTCCAGTCCCCTATTTTTTATTTTTTTTATTTTCATTTATTCATTTCTTTTGTGTGTCTGTGTGTAAGTATATGCAGGTGAATGCCAGTGCCCATGGATAGTTCCGGCAAGTTGTTTAGCACTGCTCCATGTTGGGGGCTCTCAATAAGTAGAGCATACAGCTGTGTGTGTGTGTGTGTGTGTGTGTGTGTGTGTGTGTGTGTGTGTTTGTGTGTGTTTGAGACAGGGTCTCCCTGCAGCCCCAGCTGTGTGTGTGTGTGTGTGTGTTTGTGTGTGTTTGAGACATGGTCTCCCTGCAGCCCCAGCTGGCCTAGAACTCTCTATGTAGACCAGGCTGGCCTTGAACTCACAAAGAACCACCAGCCTCTGTGTCCCAAGTGCATACAGCTTTTATAAACACCTACTGTATACAGCTAAGACATATGCCACAATGCCGGTATGCCTGCCAGTGACCGGGAAAGCCCATAAAGCCACGTGTATTCCTGCCCCTCCTAGCATGGTCAATCACATAATTAAACCCATCGCTATGTGCTGTGTTAGCCTCTGCCTCAGTTTTCTCATCTGAAACGGGGTTGTTAAGGGCGTCTGTGCCATTAGGGTGTAGCGAGGGTTGAATGAATTAACAAATGCAGAGTGTGGGGCTGGAGAGATGGCCTAGCGGTTAAGAGCACTGACTGCTCTTACAGAGGACCCGGGTTCGATCCCCAGCATCCACATGGTGGCTGAGAACCGTCTGAAACTCCAATTCCAGGAGAACTCCAGTTCCAGGGGAATCCGAGACCCTGTTCTGACCTCCGCAGCATTGTACAACACGGGTGCACAAACCTACATGCAGACAGTACATTCATACACATATAAAAATAATAAAGAAAAATTAAAAGAAAAACAAATGCAGAGTGCATGGCACTTAGTATCTAGTGAACCCCAATAACTGGGGGTGAGGTGTGTGTCCTGACCAAGGATGAGGCACAAGATAGGACAGAGGCAGTGGAAGATAGACACGGAGCACCCGCCTAAGGGTGGGGTAGTCATGAGGGCCTCCTGGAGGAAGAAGGCTTTGACTAGGCCATGAAGCATTTATTGAATACCTACCATATGCTGGTCCCTGTGCTAAGTGCTTTGTGTGAATTATCCCAATGTACCTCTGAGCCTCAATGTTCTAGTTAGTTTCTCCATTGCTGTGACAAAAAATTCTGACAATACCAACTTGGTGAGGAAAGGATTTATTCATCTTACATCTCTCAGGTAACACAGTTCTTCACAAAGGTAGCCCAACATAGGAACCTGGAGGCAGGAGCTGAAGCACAGGCCATGGAGGAATGCTGCTTACTGACTTGCTCCCTTGCCCCATGCTCAGCCTGCTTCCTTATACAATACACAACAACCTGCCCAGGGTGGTACCGCCCACAGTGGTCTGGGCCTTCCCATATCACTCAACAATCAAGAAAATAGCTCACAGATGTGGCTGTAGCCCAGTCCAATGGCGGCAACCCCCTCCCCAGAGGCTTCCTCAAGCCAGGTGCATCAAGTTGGCAACTTAAGCTATCCAGCACACCCAGGATGGTGAATTGCCACTGTCTGCCTGACTGGACTTGGAATCACCTGGAAGGTACATTTCCAGGGAGGTTTAACTGAGGAAGGAAGCCCGAATGTGGATGGCACTATCCCGTGGGTTGTGGTCTCCGACTGAAAGAAAACTAGAAAAAAGAAGGGAAAAAAAAAACCTAGACGAGGAGAAAGCAAGCTGAGCACCCCCACTCTCCTCTCTCTGCTTCCTGACCTTGGTGTGGCCCTCTCTGCCATGTCCTCCCCACCAGGATGGACTGTATCCCCTCAAACTGTGAGTCAACACAAACTCCTCTTCCTTTAAGTTATTTTGTCACAGCAACAACAAAAGTAACTTATAAGGTGTACTGCCATATGGGTGTGACAGATGAAAAGACACAGAGACTTGTAACTTGTCCAAGAGTAGAAGGGTCTGGGTGGGTAAGAGCAGGTAAGGGGGTGAGGGGGTTCCAGCAGGGATGAGGAGTGTGGGTGTCGCGTGGAAAGCACGACCTGAAGGCTTTCCTGTGTAGTCACCTCCCGCACTTCTGCAGGTCTGGCCTCAGGAGGGGCTTATGGAGTGCCTGGAGCTCTTGAAGTGACACCAGGAAGCTGTCTGTCATGGTTGGTTTCGGCTGTCAACTTGACCCACCTGAGAAAAGGGAATCTCAATTGGGGAATTTCCTCTATGGAGCTGGGCTGTGGACATGACTGTGAGGAGTGATATGGAGGAGCCACCCCTGCCTGGGCAGGTGGTCCTGAGTTGTAGAAGAAAGCAGCTATAGGCTGGAGAGATAGCTCAGCAATTAAGAGCGCCAACTGCTCTTGCAGAGGACCTGGGTTCGATTCCCAGCACCCACATGGTGGCTAAGAACCGTCTTTAACTCCAGTGGAATTCGACACCCTCTTCTGATCGAGGCATTGCACGACAGACATGGGTGCCCCAACATACATGCAGACAGTACACTCATACACATAAAAATAAATAAATAAATAATTAAATAAATATTAAAATAAAATAAAGCAGGCTGGACAGACAGTTCAGCAGTCAGAGCACTGGCTGCTCTTGCAGAAGACCTGGATTTGATTCCCAGGACTTACAAGGTAGCTAACAACCATCCATAACTCCAGTTCCAGGGGATCTGATGCCCTCTTCTGCCCTCTTTGGGTACTGCATGACATAAGTGTACTTATGTACATGCAGGCATAGCACTCATACACATAAAATAAAAATAAATAATTAAAAAATTAAGCAGTAAGCAGTATTCCCCCATGGTCTCTGTTTCAGTTCCTGCCACCAGTTTCCTGCTTGTAAATCCTTTCTTCCCTGTGTTGGACACCTTTAATGTCAACTTGAGACCCCTCGGTTGAGGGAGCCTCAGTTGGAGAATTGCCTCCATTGGGTTGGGCTGTGGCCATGTCTGTGGAATATTTTCTTAATTGTTGAGTGATATGAGAGGGCCCAGCCCAATGTGGGTGGTACCACTTCTGGGCAGGTGGTTCTGTATTGTAAAGGAAAGCAGGCTGAGGCTGGGCATGGTGGCACATGCCTTAAATCCCAGCACTAGGGAGACAGAGGCAGGTGGATCTCTGTATGTTCAAGGCCAGCCGGGTCTATATAGTGAGATCTCAAAAAAGGACGGAAGGAAGGAAGGAAGGAAGGAAGGAAGGAAGGAAGGAAGGAAGGAAGGAAGGAAAGAGAGAGAGAAAGAAAAAGAAAGAAAGAAAGAAAGAAAGAAGAGGAAAGAAAGAAAGAGAAAAGAGAGAGAGAGAGAAGGAAGGAAGGAAGGGAAGGAAGAAAGAAAGGAAGGGAAGGAAGGAAGAAAGAAAGAGAAAGAGAGAAAGAAAGAAGAAAGCATGTTGAGCATGGTCCGGGGAGCAAGCCAGTGGGCAAGTCTGTGCTTCAGCTCGTGCTTCCACGTTCTTGCCCTGAGCTCCCTTAGTGATGAACTATGACCCAGGAGATGTAAGACAAACAAACTCTTTCCTCCCCAAGTTGGTATTGTCAGAGTGTTTTGTCACAGAATTAAAGGCAAGCTAGAACACTCCTAAGTTGGTTTTGGTCAGTGGTTTATCACAGCAATAGAAAAATTACCAGTACATTGTCCATAGCTGCCTTCACCTCTCTTGTCCCAACTTCCAACAAGAGTGGAGGCTGACCCAGTTAGGAATGAGAAGGACCATCTTACCCAGCATCTGGGCCTTGTGCCTTAGCCTGGTTCTCAGGGAAGGGACCCAAAGAAGACTTGGGATTGGAATAGATCCAAGGGACAAGAGTGGGCTGATCTCTGGCCACCCTGCCCTGAAGCCAGCTTCACCATACCCCAGAGCCCATTCCTCAGACCTTATGTCCAGAATGATCTACGGACCAGGACACCACAGCTCACCTCCAGCTGTACAGTGTCCCTTGGTGACTCATGACTGTGAACTACCCCAAGGCTGACAAAGTTAAGGTACTCGGTATTGGCTGGAGAGGTCATCGCTTTCCTTTCCTTCCCTGTTCTTGTGTAGGCTGTTTCCATTGGTGGAGCAATTTTCAGTACTCAGCTGACATAAATGGTCTCCAACAGTAAACTCCTGCCCCGCAGGCTCCCTCTTCCTCCAGCCCTTCCTTCCTCTGCAGCAGCCTCCTTGGCCTCAGTGAGGCCTGACAGGCCAGGAGGTGACAGAGGGTTCCTGAGGTCCCTGGAGGCTGGCCACACCCCAACGCCTCTCCTTCCAGTAGGAAGAAGCTTGGGGGAAGTCCGCTAGCCCTGGCCTTTGCTCTTTTTTTCTTCTTGGGCGGGGTGGGGATGACACCTGAGCTTCTCATGCTGAGGAGTCTCAGGGAAGGGAGTGCGTGGAACCCACCAGAGCAGTAAACCAGGGAAGGGTCAAGTCGTACACTGTTCAGTCAGCGTGGAGAGCAAGAGGTGCTGATACAGTCATTCTTTTTGTCCTGTGTGTGGAAACCAGAACCTTCCTCTGCTGTTCAGCCATGACCTGGTCCAGGCGGCTGGGCAAACCAGAACACCTGAGACTCTGGGAGAGGTGAGATGTAGGTCCGGTCCTCTTCCCGCTCACACCCCTGGTAGGATAATCGGGGTGACTGTACCGCATTGGCCAATTGGGGAATCTGAACAGACCTGAGGAGAGGGTATAGAGAGAAGGTCACACACCTGGGGGCAGAATCTCAGGAGGAGGAGGTGACTGAGATCTTGGAGAAAGATCCCAGGGATTGAGTTGCCCTGTCAAGCATTACCCTGCAGAATAGACTTCCCTAATCTTCTCATGTTCTCCCACTGAGTTTCCACGACGAGTCATTCCCATCTTACAGAGGAGGACACTGAAGCACAGAGGTCAAGAAATTCACTGTGTCATTCAACAACATAGAGAGGATATAGCACTAGGCACAGAATGCAGGTCCCTTTGGCTGAGGACCTGGTCAAGTGCTACCGAACAGTCAAGTTGTGGCACAGGGACAATAGCTCCATGGAAAGGGGCAAGTGTCTTTCCAGGTCAAGCGTCTGTCTGAAGCCCGGTGGGAGGGGGGCAGCCAGGCCAATGGGTAGCGACTTGGCTTTGGGATCAAGCCCCACTTGTATTCAGCTTCATGCTAGGCTTATTTCTCAACGTAGCGATGTCTCGTTCTCCCTTTCTGGAAGCAGCCTGTTCTATTGGTTGCTGGGAGGCAACTGGCATGGGCGACCCAAAGAAGACTTGGGGTTGGAGGAGGCACGTGGGCCTTTTGATTTCTAATCTAGGCTTGCCTTGGCCTCCCTGCACCCCACAGAGATGTAAACTTGGGACTCCACAGTATATTCTACAGCCTTAACTAGGCCAGGGGTTTAGGGGGAGGCAGACTGCAGGAGCCCAGATGCAAGGGGCTCAAGATGGCAGACGCCGCTCACCTGATTAACAATGGGACTGTGTCCCTCCTGAGAAACCGTCATGTGACAAAAATATCAGAAGTTGAAAATGCCTTGACAAATTAAATTAATTCACCTAGCAAATTTCATGTCTGTCTCTGCCTCTTTAAAAAAAGTTATTTTTATATGAGTGAATATTTGCCTATATGTATGCTTACACATCACGTGCATGTCCAGTGCCTACAGTGGCCACCAGAGGATGCCAGATCTCCTGGAACTGGAGTTACAGATGGTGACCACCCCATGTGTGCTGGGATCCAAACTTGGGTCTTCTGCAAGAGCACCCAAAGCTCTAACCACTGAGCCCTCTCTCCAGCTCCTCACTCTTTTTTTTTTTTTTGAGTTGGGGTCTCGAACTCAGGGCCTTGCCATGCTAGAGAAACAGCCTACTTTCTCAACTACACCCTAGACAAACATCCCTTCTTTAATGTATTCAGGACACAGAACCTGTTTTTAAAAAGTATTTATTTTGCCCAGTATGGTGACACATGCCTTTGATCCCAGCACTCGGGAAGCAGAGGCAGGTAGAGCTCTGTGAGTCCAAGACCAGCCTGGTCTACATAGTGAGTTCCAGGCCAGCTGGGATTACAGGGAAACCCTGTCTCAAAAAGACAAAAACCATCAATAAAAATTAATGTAAAAAATAAATAAAATAATCTGGGCGTGGTGGCGCACGCCTTTAATCCCAGCACTCGGGAGGCAGAGGCAGGCAGATCTCTGTGAGTTCAAGGCCAGCCTGGTCTACATAGTGAGTTCCAGGCCAGCTGGGGCTACAGGGATACACTGTCTCAAACAGACTAAATAAATAAATAATAAAATAAAATAAAAAGAAATAAAAAATAAAATAAATCACGGCAAGATCATGTGTCAGTAGTTAAGAGCCCTGGCTGCTCTTGCAGAGGACCAGGATTTCAGTTCCCAGTTGTCACATAAACCAGGAGAGGGACCCATACCTGTGAACCCAGCACTCCATAGTAGGGGCAGGAGTTATCCTTGGCCACATAGCCAGCCTGGACTATGTGAGAATCTCTCTCAGGAAAAAATAAAATGAAATGAAAAAGATCTCCTGAGTGCCGCTTCCATCAGGAACTGGGAAGCGTGCATGACCATTCTGGCTGACTCCCTGGGGCTGGGGCTGGGGTGGGCTGCTGCTACCTGCCATGGGTGGAAAGAGCCTGGGAAAGATGAGGGGGGATAGGGAGGGGCTGCTTCCTAATGAACAATTAGTGTCTGCTGCGTCGCTAATCATGTGGTTCAGTGTAATTAAGAAGTTAATTAGTGCTGTGTCAATTCAGGTTTAATTAGTCCCCTCTTTAGAGAAGCCTTGCAAGACCCTCATGCTGGAAGCTTCTGGAAGGAGGTGCTGGGAAGGACAAGGAATATTGGGAGCGCCCTGCTTTGTGACCCTTCCAGTTTTAGGATTGTTGACTTCTGCCCCCTTCACACTCCTGCCCCACTGACTCTGGTCGTGGAGACAGCGGCCCCTGAACTGCTTCTCCTCCCATGGTTTGTGGTGCTACCTCGCTCAGCTCCCATGGGAGGGTGTCCTGAAGTCACCACACTCCATTCTCTAGACCTGCCTTAGGGTAACCCTTCAGTTACTCCCCGTGGAAGGTGAGAACATAGGACCCACCGAGGTTGCAGAATTCACTCAAGGTTACACAGCCACTTAAGTGGCGGACCTGGGATTTAACCCTGGGACTATCAGACCTGTTATGACAGTCTAGGTCACAGAGAACTGACACAAGGAGCTGGACATGATCCCTGGCACTTAGCTGTTGTCTATGAGGATGGTACACCTTTGTCGTTCAGTACCTCTTCGTTTATGCTCAACTATCACCTCAATCAGAGAGGCCTCCTGTGACCCCAATTCCCTGTTACCTATCTCTCTATTTACTTATTTACCTGTAGCCTGCCTCCCAGCTGAGACAAAAACTCCACGTGGGTGGGCACTTGGCTGCTCTGTACCAGTACCTGGCACTTAGTATTTCTATGGACTAAGCAAACAGACACAATCTGGGGTGGGGCACTGTCTGCTCTTGCAGAGGACCTGGGTTTGATTCTCACATGGTAGCTACCAACCAACCGTCTGTATCTCTAGTTCCAGGGAACCCAACACTCTCTTCTGACCTCCACTGGCATTGCACAACACGGGTGCACGTCCGTCCGTACATGGAAGCAATGCACTCGTACACATAAAAGTAATTTTAAAATAAAAAAAATAAGATGGGGCATCTAGAGTGCTGGGTGTGGGGCCGGGGAGATGGCTCAGCAGGTAAAGGTGTTAGATCCTACACGGTAGAAGGAGAGAGCTACCACGTACATGTTGTGGTATATTCCAGAGCACACACAAAATAAATGGAATAAAATTAGAGGTCTGGCTACAAATAAAGTGATAGGTAACATTCCCATCGATCTCTTTTCTTTTCTGAGAGAAAAGAGATTCAAGGCTGGCCCCAAATTTGCTAGGTAGCCAAGGCTGCCCTTGAATTTCTCTCTGTTTTATCTTTTTGTCTGCATATGTATGTGATGTGTGTGCTTGTGTGTATACATGTTCCCGTGTGTCTTTGTGTTGTGTATGTGCATGTAGAAACCTGAAGTGGATGTCCTGTGTCTTCCTTGGTCGCTTTCTGCTTAATTTATTGAGACAGGGTCTCTCATTTGACCCTAGCGCCCACCAACCTGCTAGGCTAGCCAGCCAGCTCAATTCCCCACCGCTGCCTGGAGCATGACCCATGCTTTTCCAGAAGTTCTGGGGATCCAACTCTGATCCTGATGTTTGTTTGGCAAGTGCTTTATCCAGAGTAATTTCCCAGCCCTGGACTTGAACTTTTAATTCTCCTGCCTCGAGCAGCCAGCATTCGAGCGTGGGCATTCCAGGCAGGCACCAAGTCTTCTGTTTTCCGCAGTGCTGGGGATGGAACCCAGAGCCTCCTGCGTGCTTGGCAAGTACGCTACCAACTGAGCTACATCCTCAGGCCATCTTTCTGTCTCCTTTGGGGGGACTTGGTTCCCAGCTCTGGGGATGAAGCAGCCCAAGGCCAGGGAAACTGGGCAGAACTCTAGTGAATGTGTGGCCGCAGCTTTGCTGGGCTCTCCGTGGTGGTTTCTTATCTGGGTATCTCACTATTCCCTGTTACTCAGCCCAGACTTGGTGGCTGGGTCCACAGCAGTCCTGGTTACGCTCCTGCTGTTGCAGAGGAGCCTGTGCCATGCTTGGACAAAGAAGGCTCTAGGGACAAATGTGTCACAGGCTGTGTCTTTTCTCCTGGCTCAGCTCCCAGGCAAGAATACATTTTTATCACCCCAATACAAAACCCCAAACTTATCAGCCATCACTCCCTACCCCTGCACACCCTAGGTGACCGCTGCCCGCTTTCACTCTCTTAGGAGTGGCCTATGGTCTGTGGCGTTCCCAGGACTCGGTGGTCTTTTTCAGCTGTATCTTTCATGGGCTGTGATGTTTCCTCACTCCTTCCTACTCCGTGGTTGACGACATCAAGTATACGACTTTGAAGTGGGTGGTTATCTGCTGGGTGTGACAAAGACACAGGCCACTTCCCTTGATCTACGGTCCCAGACCCCTCAGCCTTCACCATCTGCTGGGAGCGATTTGAGGTCCAGGCCCTGGCAGCCTGGTCCAACCCTGTAGCAAGTTTTCCTAAGTAGCTGGAGCGGTGGCCTCCTGCAGTGAACCCCAGAGGACTTACAGAGTCTTTCAAAGCCCTCAGCCTGGGCTTCCACTGCTTCCCTGTGCACTCCCAATAGTTCAACCCGAGCAGGCCCCTCTCTGTCCATTGTTTCTGTCCTTTTTTTTTTTTTAAGACAGTCTCATCCCTTGCATCGGGGGACTGGAGCTCCTGGTCCCCTGCCTCCCCCTCCGGGTGCTGGAGTTATAGGTGAGCGAGCACCACCGCAGCTGGTTGTTTAAGCAGTGCTGGAGCCCAGGGCTTTGTGATGCTAGGCAAGCGCTCTCCCAACCGAGCTACATCCCCAGCCCTGTGGTTTTTTTTCCTCTTAACTCCAAATTTCCTGAACCAAATGTTAGCTGTCCCCAGTTTCAGAGCAATACGAAATGCAGGAGCCTGGGTGTGGGCCTTCGTTCAACCAGTCATTGGTCCCCTCTCTGCCGAGGGTAAGTGCGACTGAGCAAGCATCACTCCCAGAGCTCATCAGAGGGCAAAACTCAAAACTTTATTTTCCAGTACAGGGTATGTAGGAAGCTTCTACCAATCAGCACAGAGAGCATCAGAGCGTATCCAATCATTGAAAAGGTCAACCTAATCTTCTATAGATGATCATGCATTGTTTACAAGCCTGATGCAGGAATGGGGGGAGCAACTAATCACAGTGGGTGAGGGGGCTGCCCACAGCTGTTGCCAGGAAGGGTGCCATGTCACACAGCAGTCGCCCTCTCTGCTCATAAGAGGGTACACTCAGTGTCTTCGCTCAGGGCTAGAGTCACCCTTCCAGCTCAAAGCTCTAAGCATTTTCTGGGGCCCAGGGCTAGTTACAGACCTTCAGAAGTGTCCTGTGTCCCACTTTCTAAAAGGCCCCCAGGAAAACACAAGCCAAGTACAAGGTTCCTGGGAGCAGAAGCCCATCTCAGGGGCTCATACCAGTGATGATGACTGTCAAAGTCCTCTGCCAAGCCCCCTTCCCCCAGCTGGGTATCAGGAAGGTCTAATGGGGGATGGGAAGCAGGGAGATTTGCCTTGATGAGGGGAGGAAATGAAAGGAAGAACAGAGATAATTGTTCCCGTTTGACAACTTTTTCTAATTAGGGACCAATTATGTCCTCAGGTACCTAACTGGGGTCCTGGTAGATTCTCTAATTTGCTAGGTAATTACTGGCCAGTAATTCTAGCAGCAAGAAATTAAGGGAAGAACAGTATTATCACAACATTTCCATTTGCTCTGTTCTTTGGGGTTTTGTCCAGAAAAGAAGTAACACCCCGCATGGACTGCCTCTTCTCCACTGCTCGGGGCACCCCTTCCTATCCCTGAGCTCCAGGACCTGGACACTTCCCTGGAGCCATAACCAACATTTCATGTGTCTAAGGCTGGCCTTGGAATTCTAATCCTCCCGCCTCCATCTTCCAAGTGCTGGGGTTACCGGCATTGGTCACCATGCCTGGTTCAAAGAGTGCTGAGTAAGGAACTCAGAGCTGCGTGCATGCTATGCAAGCACTCTACCAACTGAGCTCCATTCTCAGCCCTGATTAATGCAGGTACTGTAAGTTTTCAATTTTTTCCTCTTTGTTTTTAAAGCTGTTTAGGCAAACTGGGTATGGTAGTGCACACCCTTAATCCTGGCACTTGGGAGGAAAAAGTAGGTGGATTTCTGTGGGATCAAGACCAGTCTGGTCTACATAGTGAGTTCCAGGCCAGTTGGGACTACAGGGAGACCCCATCTCAAACTTGCCCCCCACAAAAAGCTGTCTGGACACATACACAAAAAGTCCTTCGGGCTGGAGAGATGGCCTAGTGGTTAAGAGCGCCGAATGCTCTTGCAGAGGACCCGGGTTCGATCCCCAGCACCCACATGGCGGCTGAGAACCGTCTGAAACTCCAACTCCAGGAGAACTCCAGTTCCAGGGGAACCCGACACCCTCTTCTGACCTCCGCGGCATTGCACGACACGGGTGCACAAACTTACATGCAGACAGTACATTCATACACATACAGAAATAAATAAAATTAAAAAAAAGAAGTGGGAATTTAACTGGGACAGCATTGAATATTGATATTTTAACAATATTTAGTTTTTGCCCACAGATATCATACATCTTTCCTGTTTAATTTCTCCTAGTACCTGTAGGTTTTTAATTACTCTTATTTATTTATTTGTGTGTGTGTGTACACATGTGTGCACCTGCCATGGTGCCCCTGTGTGGAGGACAAGGAACAACCCTCCTTCTACCATGTGGGTGCAGAGGATGGAGCTCAGATCTCCAGGCTTGGCAGCAATTATCTTTGTAGCTGAGTCATCTCCTCCACCCAGTGTGGTTTCAGTGCATCAGTCTTAGACATCTTTTCCTGATTTCTTATACTTCCTTTGTCAGATTTATCACATAGTTTTCAGTAGTATGATAAAGGTTTTTCTACTAGTAATTTTGAAATGGTCAGGTCTGGTGGCACATGCCTTTAATCCAGCACTCGGGAGGCAGAGGCAGGTGGATCTCTATGAGTTCAAGGCCAGCCTCTGTCTATATATAGTGAGCTGGGACTACAGGGAGATCCTGTCTCAAAAAGGCCAAAAAAAATTTTTTAACTGACTAGTGGTTTCTTTTTTATTTATTTTTATTTTATGTGTGTGTTTTACCTGCATGTATGTCATGTAATTCCTACAGGGGCCAGAAGAGGGCATTGGATCCCCTGAAACTGGAGTTACAGAAGATTATTAGCCACCATGTGGGTGCTGCAAACCAAACCCAGGTCCTCTGCGAGAGCAGCCAATTCTCTCAACTGCTGAGCCATCTCTCCAGCCCCAGGGGGTAGGCTTTTAACATATGAACTTGGAGAGACACAAACATGGGATCCATAACAGGTCACCTGCCACTGTGCCTGTGTTGGCCCTTTTGTCCTCCTGAGATTACTTCCCTGGCCGTTGCTCTGGGTCATGGGCGTGACGGCCTTTTCAGCCTGCATTTTTTGAGCTCTTTGATCAACTGGTTTGCATCTAAGTTTGGCCAGTGGGGGTGAGCGGGAGGTGTGACAGGCTGTTGGGTGACCTGTGAGGGTGATCTCTCCAGCCGCAGGTGTACCTCATCTACGATGCCAGTCGATCCTACCAGCTTCCCAGTCCCTCCATCTCCCATGTAACCTGTTCCCTGGTTATCAGTCTCCCTCCCTCCTCTCCATAGTTTGGGATATCTGACATTTTCCTAATTGACTCCCATTGATAAAGCCATCATTCACTAAGAGTTTCCCCTTAGGCTAGGGTTCTAGGACAAAATGCCTAAGAGGTGAATGGCTTCCTTCACAGCTCAGCTATTTATCCGTGGTCCAAGTTCAAGGCTGCTATAGTTCCAGGGGTACCACTCACATAGAATCAATGACAATGGTGGCCCATGAAGGGTTTTCTTTCTTCTTCTTTTCAGTATTTAACAAAATTGATTGCTTGACAATTTCACGTATAGATCCAGTGTTTCTTTTTTTTTAAGATTTTTTTAAATTTTATTTATTTCTGTATGTGTATCGATGTACTGTCTGCATTCAGGTTTGTGCACCCGTGTTGTGCAATGCCGCGGAGGTCAGAAGAGGGCGTCGGATTCCCCTGGAACTGGAGTTCTGCTGGAATTGGAGTTTCAGATGGTTCTCGGCTGCCATGTGGGTGCTGGGGATCGAACCCGGGTCCTCTGTAAGAGCGGTCAGCGCTCTTAACCACTAGGCCATCTCTCCAGCCCATGATCCAGTGTTTCTTGTTCCAACCCACTATGCCCAGTCCATCCTCCCACTAGCTCTGACACCCCACAACCATCCTCTTACCTTCAGCTCCTTTTCTTTTGGAACCCACTGACTCCAACTAGTGCTGATTGCTGGAATGCTGACTGATCTTGTTGACTTGATCACATGTGGGTAACCACAGCTACTGTGAGCTTGTGAGTGCTACAGTGGTGACCTGTCCAGAACACAGCCTGGTGCAGTGCTCCCCTCCCTCCTCCTTTCCTCCTCCTCTTCCATGATGTTCCCTGAGTCCTGGTGAGGGTTGGATATAGACGTCCTGTTTAGAGCTGAGCACTCAGTGGTCACTTTTTCTCATCACTTTAACCTGTTATTAGACCCCTAGCTTCCCTCTGCAGAAGGAGGCTTGCCTCTTCAACGGGAAGCCCTTCTCTGGGCAGCAGGGCTGATTTCATTCAAAGCATCAACAAGATCTTGGCAACTTTTATTCAAGTCATATTTGAGGTGGGTATGGATGAGTGTCTTAAGCACATTTTGTTAGATTCTGCGGGACGTTCTCCACTTCTTCAACCCTGCTACTCTCTGAGGGCACTTTTCTTCTCTCTTCCATGGGGCAGAGTTTGGAGGAAGCTCCCATTGCCATCCATTTTTCCAACACCGGCAAAGCCTGCAGCCCAGGCTTGACCTATCCGCACCCCTGATAATAGGGACTCATCCACAGAATGAGCTTATAGTCCAAGAGAGCTGAGGACTGACAGTTTGCAACGGAGACTTTTTCCTACTGGGATCGCAGATCTGCATCTGCCCAGCGAGCTTCAGGGACCCCCTGTCTCTGCCTCCCCACTACTGTGATTATGAGCACCTGCAACCATACATGGCCTTTTTTTTTTTCCATTTTCTTTTCTTTTTTTTTTTTTGTCTTTTCGAGACAGGGTCTCCCTGTAGCCCCAGCTGTCCCGGAACTCACTCTGTAGACCAGGCTGGCCTTGAACTCACAAAGATCTGCCTGCCTCTGCCTCCCAAGTGCTAGGATTAAAGGCGTGCGCCACCACGCCCAGCTTTTTTCCATTTTCATGAGGACCTGAGTTCAGTCTCCAGAACCCATGAAAATGGAAAAAATTTTCATGGGTTCTGGAGAGACTGAACTCACGGTTCTTTTTGTTTTTCTTTTTTTTTTTTTTTTTTTTTAATGTGTATGAATGTACTGTCTGCGTGTAGGTCCGTGCACCCCGGGTCGTGCAGGCCTCGGGGTAAGAAGACGGTGGCGGATTCCCTGGAACTGGAGTTAGAGACAGTTCTCAGCCACCATGTGGGTGCTGGGTCCTCTGCAAGAGCAGTTGGTGCTTCTAACCACTGCGCTAGCTTCCAGCCCCTGGTCCTCATATTTAACTGGCAAGTACTTTCCATCCCATAGAGCCCCTCGCCCTTTCTTTGTTTTGTTTTTATTATTGTTGCTTTTTTTTTTTTGAGAAATCTCTTTCACCAGACTGGTCTTTGAACTTGTTATGTAGCTAAGAGTGACCTTGAACATTTTTTGGAGAGGGGTGTTTTTGAGTAAAGCCTTCCCTGTAGCCCCAGCTGGCCTGGAACTCGCTCTGTAGACCAGGCTGCCAGGCTGGCCTGAACCCCAGAGATCTGCCTGCCTCTGTGCCTTCCAAGTGTTGGGATTAAGGTGTTGTCGCACCACATCTGCCCCAACCTCTTTTTTTTAAATTCACCCAGGAGTGGTATGCGTGCCTAACCCCCAGCACTCAGGAGGCAGAGGTAGGTAGATTTCTCTGAGATCTACATATAACCTACACACTAACATAGTGAGTTCTAGGACCAGCGGGGTCCAGAGAGCCCTATCATCAAAACAACAAAACAAAAAAAGTTCAGAGGTGGCATGGTCCTGGGGTAGAGATGTCATTAGATTTTGGTTTTATTTTTTGCTTGTTTGTTTTTGTTTGTGTTTTTGAATGACAGGGTCTTATTT
Organism: Rhizomys pruinosus; assembly: GCA_009823505.1. NCBI lineage: Eukaryota > Metazoa > Chordata > Mammalia > Rodentia > Spalacidae > Rhizomys > Rhizomys pruinosus. Next base: position 1,097,901 of record VZQC01002072.1, on the reverse strand, counting down.
AGCTCTGGCTCAAAGTCAACATGGACTTCTTTCTAATATGGACTCCTCAGGAGTTGTCTTAACTTCCTAGATGGGGCTCCTTCAGACTACCTAGGTATGTAGTTCAATGGGAGAGTGCTTCCCTAGCACGTATGAGTCCTTGGTTTGATTGAAAAGAACAAAGTAAAGGTTGGTATGTAGGTTACAGGTGAAGAAAAGGTTAGTGTGAGTGTATAGACTATGTGCAGACAACTACTAAGTGTGGAAATGAGAATGTCTCCGTCTCATGTCTGGGAGGTCCTGAGACAACCTTGTGCTTCACTGGAGGTGGTGTCCCACCCCAGTCACTGGCATTTCTCTGAAGTTCATGGGTGCCCAACAGAGTGTCAGGTAAATCAGAAGTCTGTTAGCAAGACAGAGGGCTGAGTGGACCTTGTGTAGGGTGCAGACAGTGCTGAGTGGACCTCCGTAAGGGTACAGACAGAGGGCTGAGTGGACCTCGTGTAGGGTGCAGAGAGTACTGAGTGGATCCTCGTGTAGGGTGCAGACAGTGCTGAGTGGACCTCGCATAGGGTACAGACAGTGCTGAGTGGACCTCCGTAGGGTCAGAGGAGCTGAGTGGACCTCGTGTAGGGTGCAGACAGTGCTAGTGGACCTCGCCTAGGGTGCACACAGTGCTGAGTGATCCTCGCATAGGGTGCAGACATTGCTGAGTGGACCTTGGGTAGGGTGCACACAGTGCTGAGTGATCCTCGAATAGGGTGCAGACACTGCTGAGTGGACATCGTGTAGGGGTGCACACAGTGCTGAGTGGACCTGGCGTAGGGTGCAGACAATGCTGAGTGAACCTCGCGTAGGGTGCAGACAGTGCTGAGTGGACCTCGCGTAGGGTGCAGACACTGTGAGTGACTCGGTAGGGTGCACACAGTGCTGAGTGATCCTCGAATAGGGTGCAGACACTGCTGAGTGGACATCGTGTAGGGTGCACACAGTGCTGAGTGATCCTCGAATAGGGTGCAGACACTGCTGAGTGGACATCGTGTAGGGTGCACACAGTGCTGAGTGGACCTGGCATAGGGTGCAGACAATGCTGAGTGGAACTCGGTAGGGTGCAGACAGTGCTGAGTGGACCTCGCGTAGAGTGCAGACACTGTAGAGTGATCCTCGCGTAGGGTGCAGACAGTGCTGAGTGGACCTCGGGTAGGGTGCACACAGTGCTGAGTGATCCTCGAATAGGGTGCAGACACTGCTGAGTGGACATCGTGTAGGGTGCACACAGTGCTGAGTGATCCTCGAATAGGGTGCAGACACTGCTGAGTGGACATCGTGTAGGGTGCACAGTGACTCGAGTGGACTGACTCGTGTATGCGCGTGCGAGAGTAGGGTGCAGACACTGCTGAGTGGACATCGTGTAGGGTGCACATCAGATGCGTAGGGTGCAGACAATGCTGAGTGAACCTCGAGTAGGGTGCAGACACTGCTGAGTGGACATCGTGTAGGGTGCACACAGTGCTGAGTGATCCTCGAATAGGGTGCAGACACTGCTGAGTGGACATCGTGTAGGGTGCACACAGTGCTGAGTGATCCTCGAATAGGGTGCAGACACTGCTGAGTGGACATCGTGTAGGGTGCACACAGTGCTGAGTGATCCTCGAATAGGGTGCAGACACTGCTGAGTGGACATCGTGTAGGGTGCACACAGTGCTGAGTGATTGAAGTCAGACCTGCTAGTGGCATCGTAGGGTGCAACACAGTGCTGAGTGACCTCCGATAGGGTGCAGACATGCTGAGTGGATCATCGTGTAGGGTGCAGCACAGTGCTGAGTGATCCTCGATAGGGTGCAGACAGCTGCTGAGTGACCATCGGTAGGGTGCACACAGTGCTGAGTGGATCCTGCGTGGGTGCGCACAGGTGCAGAGTGGACCTCGCGTGGGCAGGCTGAGTATCCAGGCGCAGCGGTGCTGAGTGGACCTCGCGTGGGTGACGCAGACAGTGCTGAGTGGACCTCAGCGTAAGGGTACAGAGGGCTGAGTGGACCTCGTGTAGAGTGCAGACACTGTAGAGTGATCCTCGCGTAGGGTTGCACACAGTGCTGAGTGATCCTCGAATAGGGTGCAGACACTGCTGAGTGGCATCGTAGTACAGGCTAGTGACCGGGCACGAGTGCTAGTGATGCGCCAACAGTGCTGAGTGGATCGGTGGGCGCCTCTTGACTCACTGGGGGCAACAGGGATGACCCATGCGCAAACAGGCTGATGACTGCTCGAGCATGTGGGACCTCGCGTGGGGCGCACGTAGTGCTGAGTGGACCTCGCGCTGAGTGGACCTCGTGTGGGGCGCACGCAGTGCTGAGTGGACCTCGCGTGGGGTGCAGGCATGGCTGATGAGGGGTGGGCGGACCTCCGTGGGGCTGCACGCAGTGCTAGAGGATCCTCGGTGTGGGCGCACGCAGTGCTGAGATGGACCTCGCATGAGGGCACGCAGTGCTGAGTGGACCTCGCGTGGAAGGGTACAGCAGGCTGAGGGACCTCGCGTGTGGGCGCAGCAGGCTGAGGGACCTCGTGTGGGGAGGACAGCAGATGATGAGGGACCTCGCATGGGGAGAACACGGTGACTCTGAATGGGACATGAGCGCGAGTGGGGAACCGTGGAGACATGGGGGAGGTTGGACAAAACGCAGTGCGGAGGACCTCAGGGGCGTGAGTAGGCGCACGCGGTAGCGATCGTAGAGACGTCGAACGTGGGGTTTTTGATCGATAAGGAATGGAAGATGTCAGGAGCTCCACCTACTAACCACTCTTTTCTCTTCCCTCCCTTTCCTTTTTTTTTTTTTTTTTTTTTCTTCTTTCTTCTTTTCCTCTCCTCTCCCACCTTTGAGACAAGGTCACCCACATCCCAAATGGTCTCAACTATACAGCTGAAAATGACCTCACTTAGGCATTTTATAGGCATGTCCACACCTACACCTAGGATTTTTTTTTTTTTTTTTTTTTTTTGAGGACCAGGGTCTCCCTGTAGCTCTGTCACTGCAACGACCTTGACTCAAGAACCTGTAGACCAGGCTTGCCTGACTCACAAAGCATCCACCGTGCCTTGCCTCTCTAAGTGCTGGGATTAAAGGCTGTGTGCCATGACGCCCCGCCACACTTAGTTTTATACAGTGTTTGGGGATGGAACCCAGGGCTTTGTGCAAGTTAGACAACCACTCTANAGACAGGGTCTCCCTGTAGCCTCAGCTGTGCTGGAAGTCACTCTGTAGACCAGGCTGGCCTTGAACTCACAAAGATCCGCCTGCCTCTGCCTCCCAAATGCTAGGATTAAAGGCGTGTGCCACCGCGTCTGGCTTATTTATGTTTTTTTTAATGTGTATGAATGTACTGTCTGCGTGTAGGTCCGTGCACCCGGGTCGTGCAGTGCCTCGGAGGTAAGAAGACGGTGTCGGATTCCCCTGGAACTGGAGTTAGAGACAGTTCTCAGCCACCATGTGGGTGCTGGGTCCTCTGCAAGAGCAGTTGGTGCTTCTAACCACTGAGCCAGCTCTCCAGCCCCTGGTCCTCATATTTTAATGGCAAGTACTTTACCCACCCAAGCCAGCCCCTCAGCCCCTTTCTTTGTTTTGTTTTTATTATTGTTGCTTTTTTTTTGACTCGGGAACTCACATACCAAGGCTGGTCTTGAACTTGTTATGTAGCTAAGAGTGACCTTGAACATTTTTTGGAGAGGGGTGTTTTTGAGTAAAGCTCTCCCTGTAGCCCCAGCTGGCCTGGAACTCGCTCTGTAGACCAGGCTGCCAGGCTGGCCTTGAACTCACAGAGATCTGCCTGCCTCTGCCTTCCAAGTGTTGGGATTAAAGGTGTGTGCCACCACATCTGCCCCAAACCTCTTTTTTTTAAAGTTCACCCAGGAGTGGTGATGCGTGCCTTTAACCCCAGCACTCAGGAGGCAGAGGTAGGTAGATTTCTCTGAGATCTACATATAACCTACACACTAACATAGTGAGTTCTAGGCCAGCAGGGGGTCCAGAGAGACCCTATCTCAAAACAACAAAACAAAAAAAGTTCAGAGGTGGCATGGTCCTGGGGTAGAGATGTCATTAGATTTTGTGGTTTATTTGTTTGCTTGTTTGTTTGTTTGTTTGTTGTTTGTTGAGACAGGGTCTTATTTAGCTCTGGCTCAAAGTCAACATGGACTTCTTTCTAATATGGACTCCTCAGGAGTTGTCTTAACTTCCTAGATGGGGCTCCTTCAGACTACCTAGGTATGTAGTTCAATGGAAGAGTGCTTCCCTAGCACGTATGAGTCCTTGGTTTGATTGAAAAGAACAAAGTAAAGGTTGGTATGTAGGTTACAGGTGAAGAAAAGGTTAGTGTGAGTGTATAGACTATGTGCAGACAACTACTAAGTGTGGAAATGAGAATGTCTCCGTCTCATGTCCTGGGAGGCTCTGCAGACAACCTTCGTGCTTCACTGGCCAGGCTGGTGTCCCACCCCAGTCACTGGCATTTCTCTGAAGTTCATGGGTGCCCAACAGAGTGTCAGGTAAATCAGAAGTCTGTTAGCAAGACAGAGGGCTGAGTGGACCTCGTGTAGGGTGCAGACAGTGCTGAGTGGACCTCGCGTAAGGGTACAGACAGAGGGCTGAGTGGACCTCGTGTAGGGTGCAGAGAGTACTGAGTGGTCCTCGTGTAGGGTGCAGACAGTGCTGAGTGGACCTCGCATAGGGTACAGACAGTGCTGAGTGGACCTCGTGTAGGGTGCAGAGAGTACTGAGTGATCCTCATGTAGGGTGCAGACAGTGCTAAGTGGACCTCGCCTAGGGTGCACACAGTGCTGAGTGATCCTCGCATAGGGTGCAGACATTGCTGAGTGGACCTCGGGTAGGGTGCACACAGTGCTGAGTGATCCTCGAATAGGGTGCAGACACTGCTGAGTGGACATCGTGTAGGGTGCACACAGTGCTGAGTGGACCTGGCGTAGGGTGCAGACAATGCTGAGTGAACCTCGAGTAGGGTGCAGACAGTGCTGAGTGGACCTCGAGTAGGGTGCAGACACTGTAGAGTGATCCTCGCGTAGGGTGCAGACAGTGCTGAGTGGACCTCGAGTAGGGTGCAGACACTGTAGAGTGATCCTCGCGTAGGGTGCAAACAGTGCTGAGTGGACCTCGCGTAGGGTGCACACAGTGCTGAGTGGACCTCGCGTAGGGTGCACACAGTGCTGAGTGGACCTTGCGTAGGGTGCACACAGAGCTGAGTGGACCTCGCGTAGGGTGCAGACAGTGCTGAGTGGACCTCGCATAGGGTGCACACAGTGCTGAGTGGACCTCATGTAGGGTGCAGACAATGCTGAGTGGATCTCCCGTAGGGTGCACACAGTGCTGAGTGGACCTCGCGTAGGGTGCAGACAATGCTGAGTGGATCTCGTGTAGGGTGCAGACAGTGCTGAGTGATCCTCGCATAGGGTGCAGACAGTGCTGAGTGATCCTCGCGTAGGGTTGCACACAGTGCTGAGTGATCCTGGCGTGGGGTGCACACAGTGCAGAGTGGACCTCGCGTGGGGTGCAGATGGTGATGAGTGGACCTCGCGTGGGGCGCAGGCGGTGCTGAGTGATCCTCGTGTGGGGCGCAGGCGGTGCTGAGTGGACCTCGCGTGGGGCGCAGGCGGTGCTGAGTGATCCTCACTTGGGGCGCAGGCGGTGCTGAGTGGACCTCGCGTGGGGCACGCGCAGACAGTGCTGAGTGGACCTCGCGTGGGGCGCGCGCAGTGCTGAGTGGACCTCGCGTGGGGCGCGCGCAGACAGTGCTGAGTGGACCTCGCGTGGGGCGCGCGCGGTGCTGAGTGGACCTCACGTGGGGCGCGCGCAAACAGTGCTGAATGGACCTCGAGTGGGGCGCGCGCAAACAGTGCTGAGTGGACCTCGCATGGGGCGCACGCAGTGCTGAGAGGACCTCGCGTGGGGCGCACGTAGTGCTGAGTGGACCTCGCGCTGAGTGGACCTCGTGTGGGGCGCACGCAGTGCTGAGTGGACACTCGGTAGGGGTGCACACAGGTGCTGAGTGATCCTCGCTTGGGGGCACGCAGTGCTGAGGGACCTCGCGTGGGGCGCACTATGCGAGTGGACTGCTGAGTAGGACCTCGTGTGGGGCGCACGCAGTGCTGAGTAGGACCTCGCGTGGGGGCAGCAGTGCTGATGGGGGTGGGGCAGGACCTCGCGTGGGGTGCACGCAGTGCTGAGGGACCTCGGTGGGGTCGCAGCAGTGCTGAGTGGACCTCGCATAGGGCAGACACGTGCTGATGGACCTCGGACAGAGGGCTGAGTGGACCTCCGCATGTGGGCGCAGCAGTGCTTGAGAGGACCTCGCGTGGGGGACAAGCAGTGACTGAGGGGACCTCGCGTGGGGACGAACAGCGGTGCTCTTAGGAGATCCGGAGACGCTGGAGACGTGAATTGGAACAGGGGGATACGCAGCTTCGGATAGGAGGGTAAATGGTCGATCGAAGGATCTTAAACCCTCACCTATCGTTTTTTTTTTTGTTTTTTGTTAAGAATGAAGGTTTGGAGTCACAAATTTCTTTCTCCTCTTCTCTTCTTTCTTCTTTTCCTCTCCTCTCCCCCTTTTGAGACAAGGTCACCCACATCCAAACTGGTCTCAAACTATACAGCTGAAAATGGACCTCACTTAGGACTTTTATAGGCATGTCCACACCACACCTAGGATTTTTTTTTTTTTTTTTTTTTTTTTTTTGAGGACCAGGGTTTCTCTGTAGCTCCACTGCCATGACTCTGCGAACCCAAGTACTCGTAGACCAGGCTTGCCTGAACTCACAAAGATCCACCTGGCCTCTGCCTCCTAAGTGCTGGGATTAAAGGCTTGTGCCATGACGCCCCGCCACACTTAGTTTTATACAGTGTTGGGGATGGAACCCAGGGCTTTGTGCAAGTTAGACAAGCACTCTACCAACCGAGCTGCATCTCTAGCCCTAGGAGATTCTCTCTGTCTCTGTCTCTGTCTCTGTCTCTGTCTCTCCTTCTCTCTCTCTCTCTCTCTGTTTAGAGTTCAAACTTGTGGCCTCGCAGATGCTACGCAAGCATTCTATCACTGAACCCCATTCCTAGCCCATTTCTTGGCTGAGCACAGGCTCACCCAGGAGGAAGATCAACACTCCCTGCCTCTTTTGAAGCTGACTGTGACCAGTGGCAAAGTTCTGGCCAATGGGAAGTTGGCAGAAGTTTCGACAGCTCTCAGGAATCTTCTTTAAGACGTCTTGGAGTGAACCGTTGCTCTCATTTCTCTCTTCTCTCCATTTGCTGCCTGGAATGTGACTGTCACTGCCCGACCACAAGAACAAGAATGAGTTGGAAGGAGCCTGGTGCTGTGAGACTCAGAAGAGCTCTGTCCCTGCTTTGGACCATTGTCTCGAAACTGACTAACATGGAGAGAAACGAACCAGAGTAAACACAGCCCCAACAGAGGCAGCAGAGGCATTGTCTGTTACAGGCAGTGAGTGTCCAAGTTAATAGAAAGCCTAAAAGTTAGGACCCGAGAGCTCAGACTCCCAGCCTGGGGCTGTTCTGCTCTGTTGAAAATAGCGTAAAGAGGGGCTGGAGAGATGCCCTAAGCGGCTTAAGAACGCCCGACCGCTTTTGCAGAGGACCAGGTTCCGATCCCCAGTACCCACATGGCGGCTGAGAACCGTCTGAAACTCCAATTCCAGGAGAACTCCAGTTCCAGGGGAATCCGACACCCTCTTCTGACCTCCGCGGCATTGCACGACACGGGTGCACAGACTTGCATGCAGACAGGACATTCATACACATACAGGAATAAATAAAAATAAAAATAAAAGAAAATAGCGTAAAGAAGTTATATGCTGGGCTGAAGAGATGGCCTAGCAGTTAAGAGCGCCGACTGCTCTTGCAGAGGACCTGGGTTCAATCCCCAGCACCCACATGGCGGCTGAGAACCGTCTTTGACTCCAGTCCCAGGGGAATCTGATGCCCTCTTCTGACCTCCAAGGCATTGCATAACATCGGTGCACAGACCTACATGCAGACAGTACATTCATACACATATGAAAATAAATAAAATTAAAAAAATATTTAAAAAAGAAGTTATATACTAAGCATTGAAGCTAGGAGATGAGGAGGCCAGGCTCACTGAGGTACCCCATTAGAGATGTCCATTTACAGAAGGTCACTGGACCCAGTGATACAAACCAGTGGTCCCAGACACTTGGGAGACTGATGCAAGAGTAAGCAAATCCTAAGCTCATAAAGCAAGTTCGAGGTCCGCCCAGACAACCTGGCAGATTCTGTCCTCAAAATACAAGGTGAAGGCAGGGCAAGGGAAGAGGCTTAATGGTAGAGTGCTTGCCTAACAAGTGCAAGGCCCTGGGTTTGATCAAAAGATAAAAAAATAAAAGGTTAGTTTTAACTCTGTAGGTCAGTTTCCTCTTCTGTGAAAAGGAGACACTGACTCTGGCAGGTGCTGAGCTCCAGGGTGCGTAACATGCTATAGCAACTCACTACAGCAGCCAGTGTGTGGGAGTGAGATGGACGAGGCGGCCTGATCACAGCAAATATGGCAGTCAGCTTGCAAGGTGCCCAGGGAATCTGGCTTCCTGGGTTCAGGTCTTCGCGCCCCTTTAGTCCCTTCCTCCTGAATAGGGCTGACTGAGACTGCCAGGACATTTGGGGCTCCTATTTGACTGACTTAGATCGTTTGTTCTGGAGGAAGTTTGCTACAGTCTGGTCGGTCCTGACAAGTTCTGGCAAGACAGCCAGTGAGTCCCTCGAGCAAGGGCATCTAGAGACCGAGGCCTCTTCACACGGTCTCCACCGACTTGCCATGGGAGGAGCCACTTCGGAAGCAGGTCCTCCAGTTCTGTCAAGATGGCAGAAATGGGTCCTGGAGAGATGGCTCAGTGGTTAGGAACACTGGCAGCTCTTGCAGAGGACCCGGGTTCAGTTCCCAGCATTCACATGGTGGTTAACAACCATCTGCAACTCCAGTTCTAAGGGATCCAATGCCCAATTTTGACCTCTAAGGACATTGAACAACACAGGTGCACTTACATATGTACAGGGAATATGCTAATTCACCTAAAATTAAAACAATGAAATATTTTTTAAAAAGAAAGCAGATCAAACCCTGTTTGACTGTTTTGTTGTTGTTGTTGTTGTTGTTGAGACAGGACTCATAGTCTAGGCTGGTCTTGAACTTGCTATGTAACCGAAAGGCCTTCTGGTCCTCTTGCCTCTGTCTCCCGGGTATTAAGATAATAGGCATGTGATACCTTGTTCAGTTTACATGGGATGGGGATCAAACACACGCCTTTCTGCATGCTAGGTAAATATGCTCCCATCTAGCTACATCCCCAGTACTCCCGGTTGACAGCTTGACTGAACTCTCCTGAGAAACCCTGGGCCAGACTTGTCTGCTCTGCTGTGTGCAAATCCTGAGCCATATTCCAGTGTGAAGCAATGACTGCTCCTTGTGCTTTAAAGGTTTCAGGTTGCCGGGCGTGGTGGCTCACAACTTTAATCCTAGCACTTGGGAGGCAGAGGCAGGCGGATCTTTGTGAGTTCAAGGCCAGCCTGGTCTAGAGTGAGTTCCAGGACAGCTGGGGCTATAAGGAGACCCTGTCTCAAAAAGACCAAAAAATAATAATAATAATAATAATAATAATAATAAAATAAATAAAGGTGTCAGGTTTGAGTTTATTTATTACACAGTAGTCATAAGCACATTTGTCCACTGTGAGCTCCCTCTTCTTCCTGGCAAGACTTTTCTCTTCTTCAGTCTCCCTCTGCCATGTGATTTCACTTCCCAAAAATGCTGTCAGTGAGATCTTAGGAGGCAGTGTACCTGCTCGTGCTGTTTAAGAAAGGCCTGGGGATGGAGAGATGGCCTAGCAGTTAAAAGCACTGACTGCTCTTGCAGAGGACCTGGGTTCAATCCCCAGCACCCACATGGCAGCTGAGAACCGTCTTTAACTCCAATTCCAGGAGAACTCCAGTTCCAGAGGAATCCAACACCCTCTTCTGACCTCCGCGGCATTGCACGACACAGGTGCACAGACCTACATGCAGACAGTACATTCATACAAATTAATTAATTAATTAATTAATTAATTAAAAAAAAGAAGGGCCTGTGCTGTCACTGTGAAGATGGGAGAGGTTCAGAGATGCGGCTCATCCCCAGAGATATCAACATCCCATCCTATGCTGTCATAGAGGAACGATGCAAAAGAGGACAAGATAAGGGCTGGGGATGTGGCTCAGTTGGTAGAAGGGAAGAAGGAAGGAAGGAAGGAAGGAAGGAAGGAGGGAGGGAGGAAGGGGGAAAGAATAACCAAATATTTGCCAGTCTCCCAGAAATCCTGTATGTCTGTCCCCAGCCCTACCCCTTAGATCAACAGTGAGTAGAAGTGATTTGGTTTTAACATGAAATGGGTGTCCCCTGACTGAACGTTGTATATGAACAGAGTAGATGGCACATTCTGGCCTCTTTACCCCAGTTCCAGTTTTGTGAGATTTATCGCTGTTGCCATGGGCAGCCACGATCTCCTTCCCCACTGCCAAGTAGGAAGCCATATACCAGTTGCAGTGAGTGTTCTGCCAAGGGATAGTTGGATTTTCCATCGGGGTGTTTATGATGAACACCATGACACTTGGTTGGCCTAGCATGGATTCACTGCACAAGATGTGTAGAACTACTTGCCAGATCTGGCTCAAGTAGATGCACCAATTTACAGTTGCTAGGGCCATGCATGAGGGCGAGGGGGGCTCAGGTGTGTACCACCCTCATGAAGTGGGACGTTACCTCAAGCCGGGAGGCTGGGCTTCTCCGTGCCAAGAGCAGCGACATCTGTGGAGTCTGAGAAGGCCACTGAAAGGTGAGTGAAGCATATCATGGAAAGTTTTGGAACAGGAGCCCTCTTGCTTTTCTCCTGAGCTAAGCAGACAGAAGCTGAGAAGACTGTTCCATGCTTAGGTGCCCCTAACAGAAAGCTGTAATGGTCCTCAATTTTGGGGCTTGTTTTCTCTCCTCACACAGAAGTGGACCTTGCTGGATCACCAAGGCTGCCCTGCATGGTACTACTCAGAAAGGAAGTGGAGCAGACTCTGGGGGTGGCTCTCCACCCAGCCTGACAGAAGCCAGAATGGCCTGCTGTCAATCACTGTTACCCTTTGCAGGTGATGGGGGCGACTGTGGTGGCTCCCCACCCCCATCCTTCCTAGGGAGGTGCTTTCTACCCACCTGCATCTAAGGCCTCTCTTCAGGGGCTAAGGCAGAGAATGTAACCACCTCAGCCCCCTGGGAGGCACATGCCCTGCATTCCTTCCAGTCCTGTGCCCTCCCTAAAACCCCCTTTAACCTCCCTTGCGTTCTGCCCTAGGTCTGCTTCTTGGGGAGGCCAGCAGATATGTCCCAACCCAGGTGAAGACATGAGTAGAAGCCTGTGAGGGGCTTTTAGAAATGGCTTCCTCCCCACTGTAGCACAGGGGAGAACGTCCCTATGTCTCATCTGCCTTTTCTGTTGTTTGTGGGATGCTGTGACTACAGAGATGTGCTGAGCTTGAGCCAGCAGGATGGACATCAGCTCATGGAGGTCACTGTCTGTGCCCTTCTAATTAAGGAGAGCATATGGCTTTAACCACACATGGATAGAGTTTCTGCTGTTTGCTAAATACATCCCTTACTAAAGGAGGTTTGGAATTAACCCTCCTCCCTGTCCTCCTAAGTCTCTAGCTAGTAGCGCCATAGAAGAACTGAAGGAAGCTTGGGGTGGGATGGCAGGCGGGGGGGGGGGGCTGCAGGCTTGGACTCCACAGGTTGACTGAAGACCAGAGTCCTGGAAGGGAGAGGGACATGGGGGCAGTACGTATCCAAGATCCCAAGGACAGGATGAGGAGGACAAGAAGGCAAATCCTCCATCAATCTGGTCTCACAGCACATTATTATTGTTCTTATGAAGTATCCCAAGGCTGATTCTCACCCTGGCCTGGCCGGGGGTGGTGGGGCCTAATGGTCCCATAAATCCCAGCCATAAAGAGTAATGGGGGGAGACAAATGAGATAATTAGGAATAAATCTCACCGAGGTCTCTATTCATCAGCGTCTCTGGAACTGGCCAATCTTCCAAGCCATTAGCCAGGGCCCCTAATTAATGCTGAGCTGCCCAGCTCTGTGGAGGCTCCATGACTGGGAGGGACCCAGGCTGGGGGGAAGTGCTGCCCCTGAAGCCCGTGATGGGTGACCTTGTGAGGAGCTAGGGTCGGGCGCCCTTGGCCTGTCCTCTTTGCCTAGTGTCCAGGTCTTAGTTTGCACTCTGCCAACTACTTCCCTCTGTCTTTTGATTTTCTTTCTTTTTTAAAAAATTACATTTGTGTGTGTGTGTGTGTGTGTGTGAGAGAGAGAGAGAGAGAGAGAGAGAGAGAGAGAGAGAGAGAGAGAACACATGGGGGAGGAAAATTGGGGGTCAGTTCTGTCCTTCCACCTTGCCAGTCTGGGGGTTGACTTCAGGGTGTCCGGCCTGGTGGCAGGGACCTCTATAGCTGAGCCCACTCACTGGTCCTGCTTCTCTCTCTTCCATTCACTCCATCTCCGCATCTTCTGTGTCTGGTATTTCTTGGTCATTAGATGGCCATTGTCCTCACTATGGTCTAGTCATGGAAAGCCTGGGTTAGAAGGGACCGTGGGGGCCGCCTAGAATAAGCCTGTGTCCCCTGCCACCTGTGTCCCCTGCCACCTGGTCGGAACACCAGGCATGGGGTTCCATGCCCCCAGCAGTCCTGGCAACAGATCAGCTGCTTCCTGTTCATTTGCTCTCACCTGGACCTAGGAGTCTCTTCTCTTCTGTCTGTCCTTTGATCTAACCTGCTGCAGTCTGAAAAGGAGCCTCCTTCTCCTCTCTAACCCCCAATGTGCAAGGCCTGCTTCCTCCTTGAGCTGTGTTGAACCATTGGAGGTTTCCAGCCCTGGCACTGGAGTTCCCAGTCCTCCAGCACCCGCCCATGGTAGTCTAAAGTGACAGTGGCTTCCCTGACACACCCCCATTTTATAAATACTTTATTACTATTTTTATTTTTTGTATTTTTGAGACAGGGACTCCCTGTAGCCCCAGCTGTCCTGGAACTAGCTCTGTAGACCAGGCTGGCCTTGAATTCACAGAGTTCTGCCTGCCTCTGCCTCCCAAGTGCTAAGATTAAAGGCATGCACCACCACGCCCAGGTTTATTACTATTTTTTACATGTCTGAGTGTAATGCCTAGATGTATGTAAATGTACCCATGTCCTGCAATGTCCACAGAGGTCAGAAGACGGTGTTGGATCCCCTGGAACTGGAGTTACCGATGGATTGTTGTGAGCCGCCATGTGGGTGCTGGTCACATAATCCAGGTCCTCTGCAAGAGCAGCCAGTGCTCTTAACCACTGAGCCGTCTTTCCATCCCCCCCCCCTTTCTTTGAGATGGAAATTCTCCCAATTAGTAGGTCCAATTAGTCTGGGATTTACTATGTAGACCAGGCTAGTCTGGAGCTCACAGCCATCTGTCAGCCTCTGTCTCCCGAGTGCTGGGATTAGAGTCGCACACCACCATATCTGGCACTTCCCCTTTCTTGTTACAGCATCCTGCCACTACATCACAAGGCTCTGGTGGGATGCCTAAGCAGCCCACCTACCCAGGCTCACAGAGGTGTCACATGGTTTTGGCCTAGCCAATCACAGCCCTCTACCCCAACCCACCGACTGGCCTAGCAATGTGCCTGTAGAGTATTCTGGGCCAATCAGTCTTTCATTGGTCTTTAATATGGGACACTTCAGAGGCTGAACCGGAGACAGTGGTGGGTACCCAGTGCTGAGTATACCTCCCGTCCCCACCGTCCCTACCCTTCTGCACTAATGAGGCGATTACTCGTGAAAATAGCAAGTTCAGACACCTGGAACTGGGGGATGAGAGATGGCAGCAGGGTTGGTGAAAGGTGGCAAAGCCACTTAGGTGATGGATGTGGCTGTTATCCCAGACTGTGACCCTCCTCTTCCTAGGAAAGCCAGACTCAGAACAAGATGAGGTGAGGCTTGCCGTCTGTCTCCACAGCTCCCACCTGTGGCCGGAGGCACTCCTCATTTGGGGGGGTGCGGGGGGCAGTCCCCGGGCCTGCCAGGCTGACTTTCTCTACTATGGTGGTACTCTGGGGCCCTCCAGTCCCACCCAGCAGTCGTTTCCAGCAGTCCCCAGAGCCCCGTGGTGCTATTCCAACCCCACTACTGGAAGTGACAAAGGTGCCAGGACATGGCTGGGTGCCAACAGAAGCAGCTGCTCAAAGCCGCTTCCTCCACAGCTCCGGAGCCAGGGATGGTATCCTGAAGCTCAGAGTGCCCCACTCTGGGTACAAGGACAGGGAATACCAGTTATATGAGGACACACTGAGGGCATGGCTGAGCATGCAGCCTCTGCAGCAGTGTCTCTTAGACTCTTCAGTGTCCTGGCCCAGCTTCACTTGGGCGCATCGCCTTATTTCCACAGGTGTGGGAATGGCTACCTCAGCGTGGACAGCATAGGGGTGAGGGGACCTCTCAAGAAGTGTCTTTAGTTGGGCATGGTGGCACATGCCTTTAATCTTAACACTAGGGACCAAAAGGCAGGTAGATGTCTTTGAGATTGAGGCCAGCCAGCCTGGTCTACGATACTGAGTTCCAGGCCAGTGGGAGCTATAGGCACACCCTGTTTCAAAAAGACACCCCCCCAAAAAAAAAAAGTTCTGGACACACATAGTCAGGGAGTAAGGGAAAAGCAGGGGCAGGCGCCCTCTGCACTTGCACAGCTACCAGAGCTGACTCTTCACAGCTCAGCGGGCACCCAGGACACCAGGGCCCGGAGAGAGAGAGGACCTTGTTTTGTGGCCCACAGCAGAGCTAACAGAGAACCGTCACCCGCCTCTGGCCACCTGGCTGGGAAGCAAAGATGGGGACCAATAGAGGATGGAAGGGAAGAAAAGGAAGTCCCCACTAGAGCTTTCCTGGGAGGCTGGCTGGGTGCAGTGGGGTGGGATGGCTTTAGATGAACGCCATCAGCGTCCTGCAAGGGATGAGGGAGCCGGGAAGGGTGGGAGGAGGGGAGGCGAGGTATACCCTGGTCCGTGCAGCTGAGCCTGGGCTCTAGAACGCAGGTCTGGGTGTGCTGATATAAAGGCATGTGGTGTGTGTGGTTAGCGAAGGTCTATGAAGGGATGTAGGTATGTGAAAAGCATGTGTGTATGAGGAGGTGAGTGTGTGAAAGGCCTTTGTGTGCATATGTGAAGGATAGTATGCATGGGTGTACATATGCAGGGGTGTGTGTGGGTGTGTGTATGTGTGTTGGGCCTAGCTACTTCCTGTGTGCTGCCCCCACCCTGTTCAGCTCTCGGGTTTCAGCCACTCCCTACAGCAGGAAATGAGTGTTTGGACTGCAGAGGCGCCTCTTCCTGCCACCCCAGCCATCCATGGAGCAGAGCAGGAGCAGGGGCTTCCTGCCCACCTGGGCCAGATGCCCACTGGGTGAGGAACTCCTCACCCTTCACCCCAGCCTCCCCGACTACCTCCCAACCCTCAACCCTAATCCAAGGTGATCCAGGTTCAGGGGCTGAAGGGAAACCCTCTACCAGTGTCCTCTTCAGACAAGAACGGATAGCAATGCCAGGTAGGAAGCCTGAGGCAGTGAGGCAGGTGGTCGATCCTCTCAGAGGAACACTGGAGGCCTGCCGCTGTCACAAATACACACCCATGGCCCCAGGGAAGCCACTTTCAAACCTTTTTGGAGACACTGTGTGTGTGTGTGGATGTGCACGTGTAGCCTTTTTGAGACAGCGTCTTCCCTATAGCCCCACTTGGCCTAGAACTTGCTCTGTAGACCAGGCTGGCCTGCATCTCACAAAGATCTGCCTGTCTCTGTCTTCCAAGTGTTGGGACTACACCCAATTATTGAGACATGTTCTTACATTGTGCTGGCCTTGAACCCTTGACCTTCCTGCCTCAGCCTCCTGAGTGTTGGGACTACAGGGGTGTGCACCATCACACGTGGCTTTCACTTTCTGTAAAATTCTGAAGAGATTCATCCATTCCTGTAAATGGGTGTGCTCAGGACAACTGGCAAGCCAGGAGTGGGTTGGTCGGTCACTCACTGAAACTCCAGTTACTTCAGCTCTGACTGAGGCTCATGATATCCAGTCATAAGCTCGAAGTACAGCAGCCTGCAAATTACCTTCACACTTTGGTAGAAAAAAAAGAAGTGAAACCACAGTAATATTTATGTTGATTACATTTTTGAGCCTTGACCAAACAATACATAAAATGATAAAAGACATAGATAAATTAATAAACACTGGGGACCTATGGGCTTCTCTCATGGCCCCAGGTAGGTCCCTTCTGGTCTATTTCTGGTGTAATGTTAAAAGTTCAGAGATCGCCAGGTGTGGTGGGGCACGCCTTTAATCCCAGGCAGAGGCAGGCGGATCTCTGAGTTCAAGGCCAGCCTAGTCTACATAGCAAGTTCCAGGCCACCTGGGGCTACAGGGAGACCCTGTCTCAAAAAGACCCTCCCCCGAAAAAAAAAGTTCAGACATCAGGAAAGGGCAGCCCGTGGCCTAGACTGCAGCAGTCCACGCTTCGGGCCTGTCAGAATCTCCTGCTGCTGTAGGGAAGCCCACTGCCCCCATGACATCCCTAAAGACTGCAGCAGTCCACGCTTCGGGCCTGTCAGAATCTCCTGCTGCTGTAGGGAAGCCCACTGCCCCCATGACATCCCTAAAGACTGCAGCAGTCCACGCTTCGGGCCTGTCAGAATCTCCTGCTGCTGTAGGGAAGCCCACTGCCCCCATGACATCCCTAAAGAGTTTGGATTTTCTCTGCTACCTTTCCCAAGTGACAAATGATTGACTTCCTTCCAGAACCCCTGTAAAGCACTCCAGCCACTGTACCTGTAGGAAGTACCCAACTGTTATCCCTGCATGTCCACGTTTCACAGGGCCTCTCAGCTGAGTCTTCTCAGACACCCTCATGGACCTCCTGGATCCCCCAGGTTTAGATTATGGGGTGCTCATCCAGCTGGCTCCGCACACTTTGGCCTACATTCCTCTGTGCACTTCTGTAATACCCATGTCTTAAAAGTTTCATTTTATGTGTATTAATATTTTTGCCCGCATGGATCAAAGTGTACCCATGTTGCACAATGCCGGAGGAGGCCAGAAGAGACCTACAGCTGGTGTTTTGGATGGTCATTAGCCGCCATGCGGGTGCTGAGAATGGAACCAGGTCCTCTGCAAGAGTAGCCAGTGCTCTTCACGACTGAGCCATCTTCTCGGCCCCAGAGCTTCATTCTTTCCCGGCCTCTGGCAACTGGGGGACAAGCCCAGAACTGGACAATGTGACCCCTTACTCAAGCCACATCTGCCATCTCCCAGTGTAGCCCAGGTACAAATCTAGATGTGCAGGCCTGGGTTGATCCCTCCCTGGGCACCCCTCGGTGGCTGACATGGGGTCACCCTGTGACTTGGAGTGACTTCATGAGGAAGAGCTTGGCAAAGCTGGAGTCAGCAGGGGATCAATTAAACCCCAAACACATCTGCTGTTAACTATGCTAGGCCAGAGTTAACTCTTCCCTTACTGGGCTCTGCTTTCAGGCAAAGGGGACAGTGGTGAGGAGTCCCTTTGGACCTCCCTTCCTCCCTCCTTCCTCCCTCCTTCCCTCCCTCCTTCCCTCCTTCCTTTCCTTCTAGAAAACATGAGCCAGGAATGAGAAGGGGACTGAAGAAAAGACCTCAGAGGGCAGGCCAGCCCTGTCCAGACATGCTGTGTGTTGTGTGTGTGTGTGTGTGTGTGTGTGTGTACTGTATTTGTTGCGCAGTGTGTCCAGTGTGTGTATGGAAATCGGAGGGCAGCCTCCACTGTCAACCCTCACCTTCACCTTGAGACAGTCTCTTCCTGGTCACCATTGTACATGCTCATGTAGCTGCCCTTCAAGCTTCTGGACATTGTCTCTGGCTTCCATCTTGCCTTAGGAGCACTGGAATTACATTCACTCAGAACTGCATCCAGCTTTGTGTGTGTGACAAGTGCTTTACCCACTGAGCAATCTCGCCGGCCCCTTACAGGAGCTATTCAAGGGGTAGGAGGGAGTGTTTGCTTTTAAGCATTAAGGACCATAGACTTATCATGAGTCCTGAGGAAAGAGGAGGTGAACAAATACCTTCTTCTTCTTTTTTTTGGGGGGGGGGCATTTTTTGAGACAAGGTCTCCCTGTAGTCCCAGCCGTCCTGGAACTCACTCTGTAGACCAGGCTGGCCTTGAACTCACAGAGATCCCCCTGCCTCTGCCTCCCAAGTGCTAGGATTAAAGGCGTGCACCACCACGCCCAGCTACAAATACCTTCATTTACAGCAACAAATATAACAGACCCTCCCTCCATTCCCCATCCCCTTCCAGTCTTTTTCATACTGTCCCCCTCCAACCCAATCCCACCCTAAGCCCATTATCTTGGGTCACTACGTAGGTTAGGCCCCCGAAAGAACCCAGGGAAGGGGCTGGGGAGAGGGCAGGAGCCTGGCAATGGGTGGGGTGGACATCTTTTCACATTTTCTGTCCTCCAAGCTGGGGTTGCAGAGGAGGGTGGCAGCTGGAGCGGAGAGGCAGAGAGGTAGACGGGTCCCCGTCCTGCCTCCTCCCCTAACTTTCACAGTGTTCTGTAGCCCTGGCAGCCAGCTGGTCCTGTCCCAGCAAGTCTAGGTGCTGTGTCCCTGGTCACCCAGCAAGGAGGGCAGGCTTGTCTGCGGCACCCCACCTTCTGGCATCTAGGCTGGGGTTCTGAGGGGGCCCTGGACGGGTGGGTGGGCACAGGGGTAGGGAGAGGTCTCAAGCTTTGTGTGGGAGGCCTGGGCCACCCTGTGACATCAGGAGGAAAAGCAGAGCCCACAGCATTCCATGCAGATCTCCAGACAGTCAGCAGACTCGCAACAGGCGTCCAGGATGCCGCAGTCCAGGTCGCAGGGGAGATCGCAGTCGGCACACTCGCCAGATCCACAGCAGCAACAGCAAAGGCACGAATCCTCCGAGCTGCAGGAGCCGCAGGTGGCGCAGTCCAGGACAATATTGCAGAGCGTCAGGAACTCACAGAACAGGCAGGACAGGATGCAGTGGACGCAGCAGTCTGTGGGGAGAGGGGTAGGCAAGTGGGAGATCAGAGGACAAAAAGTCCCAGCAACAGCAGCCCAACAGGACTTCTGGATGCCTGCTGTCGCGCAGAGCTCCTGTAGTCCCCGAAGCTCCAAGAAGCAAAAACGGGAGAGTGGGAGGGTGACGACTCAAGGTACAGGGGCAAAGTACGTCCGAGCAGGTGGTGTGTGTCAGCGGCCCCTGCCCTTAACTTCCTCCTGGTTATTTAATAAACGTGTGAGTAAGGACCTGTTCCAGGCACTCTTCTATGTGCTATGTAAGTCTCTATGACATGGGGTGCTAATTAGCCTCACTCTACATACAGATGAAGAAATCAAGGCACAAAAATTAGTACTTAAAAATATATCCGGGGGTGGGGCTGGTGAGATGGCCTAGCGGTTAAGAGCACCGACTGCTCTTGCAGAGGACCCGGGTTCGATCCCCAGCACCCACATGGCGGCTGAAAACCGTCTGAAACTCCAATTCCAGAAGAACTCCAGTTCCAGGGGAATCCGAGACCCTCTTCTGACCTCCGTGGCATTGCATGACACGGGTGCACAAACCGACATGTAGACAGTACACTACATTCATACACATACAAGAATAAATAAAATTAAAAAAAAAAATATATATATATATATCTGGGGGTGAGGGGAGGTTGGAGAGATGGCTCAGTGGCTAAGAGTACTGTCTGCTCATGGGGCTGGAGAGATGGCTCAGTGGTTAAGAGCACCGACTGCTCTTGCAGAGGACCCGGGTTCGATCCCCAGCACCCACATGGCAGCTGAGAACCCTCTTTAACACCAGTTCCAGGGGAAACCAACACCCTTCTCTGACCTCCATGGCATTGCATGACACAGGTGTACCAACCTACATGCAGATAGTACATTCATACACATAGAAAAATAAATAAGATAAAATTTTTAAAAGAAAAAAATAATAAAGGGTTTTTTTTTTTTTTTCTTTTTCGTCATTTCTGAGACAGGGTCTCCCTGTAGCCCCAGCTGGTCCTGGAACTGGCTCTGTAGACCAGGCTGGCCTTGAACTCACAAGATCCCGCCTGCCTCTGCCTCCCAAGTGCTAGGATTAAAGGCGTGTGCCACCATGCCTGGCTTGTTTTTTTTTTTTTAAGTAGTGTCTGCTCTTACAGAGGACCTAGGTTTGATTCCCAGCACCCATGTGGCAGGTAACAACCATCTGTAACTGCAATTCCAGGGGAATTTGACACCATCTTCTGACCTACATGGGCATTGTACAACATGGGTACACTTATATACATGCAGGCAATACACTCATACATATAAAATTAAAAAAAAATTTTTGATTTTGAGGACAGGGTCTTCCTTTAGTCCCAGCTGCCTGGAACTCACTCTGTAGACCAGGCTGCCTTGAATCACAGAGATCCCGCCTGCCTTTTGCTCCCAAGTCCTGGGATTAAAGGCGTGAGCCACCGTGCCTGGCCTGTAAAATATTTTTTAAATATATCCAGGGGGTTAGGGGATTTGGCTCAGTTGGTAGAATGCTTGCCTAGCATGGATGGAACCCCAGCACTGTAACAACTGTACAGGTATGGTATGCTGCCACACCTGTAATCTAAGCTCCTGGGAAGTAGAGGCAGGAGAACCAGAAGTTCAAGGTCATCCTCAGCTGTGAGTTCAAGGTCATCCTCAGCTACATGGTCAGTTTTGGGCTGGGCTGTATGAGACCTTGTCTCAGAAAGTAGCTGGGCTGTTGGTGGCACATGGCCTTTAACTCCCGCAAGCACTTGGGGAGGCAGCAGGTCAGGGTGGATCTCTGTGAATTCAAGCCAGCCTGGCTACATAGTGAGCTCCAGAGACAGCTGGTATATCTAAGGAGACCCTGTCCTCCAAGCAAAAAATGAAAAAAAAAAAGAAAGAAAGAAAGAAAGAAAGAAAGAAAGAAAGAAAGAAAGAAAGAAAGAAAGAAAGAAAGAAAGAAAGAGCTAACAGGGACCGGAGAGGCAGCTTGGCAGTTAAAAGCTGCTGCTCTTGCAGAGGACCCGGGTTCAGATCCCAGCACCCATATAGCAGGTAACAACTGTTCTCAACTCCTGTCTAGTTCCAGGGGACCTGATGCCCTCTTCAAGCCTCTGCAGACACTGCACACACATGGTACACTGACAAGCAGGCAAACCATTCATACACATAAAATACAAGTAAATAAATAAATTGACAAATGTGGATACACCTCTATCTGCAGCTATGTACTCCAGAATCTTGCCACTCTGCTCATTCCTGCCTGTCCTCGCCAAGCTCTACTCTCTGTCTGACTAACTTCCCCAACCTGCTGTCCATTCCAGAGCCTGAAGGACCTTTTAAAAATAGGGTCTCAGCCAGGCGTGGTGGCACATGGCTTTAATCCCAGCAAAAGCAGAGTTCAAGGCCAGCATGGTCTACATAGCTCCAGGACAGCTGGGACTAAAAAGGGAGACCCTGTCTCAAAAGACAAAGAAAAGGGGGGGGGGGCTTGCTCTGCTCAGAGCCATTGCTGGCTCCCTCGAGGAGGAAAAGCTAGAGTTCCCAGCAGCTCTCGGGCCTGATGGTCTTGTCCCTGTCTCTGCCCTGACTACTTTTGGCTCCCTCTTCACTGCTATGTCCATACTGATTTCCTGGAATCTCGGGCCAACTGGCACTGCTCTCTCTGCCTGGAACAATCTCACTCCTCCTCTTCTTTCTTTTCCAAAACGTCATCTCTCAAACAGGCCTCCCACTAACTCCTGTCTGGTAGTACCATCTCTTCACCCCAGCACTCCCCAGCTCCCTGCCTGACTCTGTCTCCCCAGGGACTTACCACCTCCCACCACACATATCACATAGTTTCATGCCTGACAGTCAGTCAGGGAGGATTATCAGTCACCTTGGTCTGTTGTATTCATTGATGTGTTATAAGTCCCCAGAACAGGGTGAAGCTGTTAGTAGAGCACTTGCCCACTAAGCACACACACAGACTCCTGGGTTCAATACCCAGAACTGCATATACTCATTGTGGTGGCCCAGGCCTAGAATGAGAGAATGAGAGGTAAAGGAAAGAGGATCAGGAATTCAAGGTCATCCTTAGCTACATAGAGAGTTTGAGGCTAGCTTGGGCTACTTGAGGTGCACACAGTAGGTATGCATGGGTGAACATAGTAGGTGCTCGGTGAACACACATTAATCAGTTAATGCATAAACTTATTCTTGGGTATCTAGATATTATAAGGTAGAGTTGGGGGTTTAATTGGCATGGCAGACTGTGGCCCTCACTAGCCCTTCCTAGGACCAGGCCAGGGGACAGAGCACCCAGTTCCCCCAACCAGAGGTGCCATCTGTTATGAACCCTTGTCCTGGGTGGACCACTCTCTTCTATGACCAAGAGGGATGGAGTAACTCTCTTCAAATGCAGATGTAGTGAGCCATTACCTTGTTTAGAGCCCTCACCTCAAATAGTCTCCGTCCACTGCATGGTTGATAAGGCTTTCCTAGAGCCCCTGCCTGCCTGGGGTCTCACCTCCTACCTCCTCTGCCTGCACTCTACCTTCCAACCACACTAAGCACCAGTCCCCTCCATGTTAATGCTCCCTGCCTGCATCCCTGTCTCAACCTCCAGTCTTCCCACTCTCCCCTCTCCAGTCCTCTGGGCTGGTATGGGTATCATGTTACTACAACCCTGTAAGTATGTAAGTGCACCTATGTTGTGTAATGCTTGCAGGGGCCAGAAGAGGGCATCAGATCCTCCAGAACTGAGTTAAGGAAGGTGGTTAGCCACTATATGGGTGCTGGGAATGGAACCTATCTTCTGCAAGCCCAGGTACATCAAGTTATTATCATCATCCTAGATTGGAGATGGAACCCAAGGCCTTCAACATGAGAGACAAGTGTCCACTATCCACTGAACCATTCCTCTCATGCCAGGGCATGCTAAATGAATGAATGACTGCTATAAAAGACTGCTGACAGGGGCTGGAGAGATGGCCTAGTGGTTGGGAGCACCGACTGCTCTTGCAGAGGACCCGGGTTCCATCCCCAACACCCATATGGCAGCCGAGAACCATCTGAAACTCCAATTCCAGGAGAACTCCAGTTCCAGGGGAATTCAACGCTCTCTTCTGACCTCTGCGGCATTGGACAACATGGGTGCACACACCTGCATGCAGACAGTACATTCATACGCATACAGAAAAAAAAAAAAAAAGACTGCTGACAGAACCTGACCCGCAGGGTGGGAAGGTTTCAGATTGTTTGTTACTTCATACACATGTGTAAGCTAAATCCTGTTTGGAGGTGTCCCTGTTTCCAGGGTCTCCCAGCACAAACAGGCTGAGGAAGTCAGTCCCTGAGCTGTAGGCAGCCGCGGGTATGCCACCTGATGGGGCACATGGGCTGACCCTGGCCAGCTGAAGAGGCTCTGTGTGGTAGCAACAGCAGCTAGGTTGCTGACCCGGGACCTCTGACCTCTCTTGCTGTACCCTGCCACCCCGACACTTCGCTCCCCACAACTATTCAGCATCGTTTCATTCAGCTAAATATTCATTGGCTTTCGGTAAACTGATGGCACCCCTCGAGGAAAGAATGTCATTTTCTTCGGTATCAAGGGTGGAAACCAGGGCCGAGTGCACACTAAGTGCATGCTCTGTGCATGTTAAGCACGTGCTGTGTGCTGAGCTGGCCCCACAGCCCCTGGAGAAATGTTCTGATTCAGGAATAAAGTGGCTTAAGCAGGATCAACCCAGGTGGCTGGATTCCTTGTTAGGGCAAGCCTCAGAGAGCAGGGCTGGAAGGGGCTGCCTTTGAGGACAAAGGTGTGCATGCCGCAGTTCACCAACCAGGTGTGCTTTGCAAGGTTCACCAACTGGAGCGGGACCATAAGGGCTCCTTAGAGTTAGGCTTCTGGACTTTGTCCAGTTAATCTTCACTTGACCTCTGTTTTTGCCCTTGGTGCCAGTGGGTGATTTACTGTAGGCTACAGCTCTGCATTTACATACATGTGTGCACACACACATGCACCCATGCACGTGCACACATGCATGGACCATAGCCCAAATGTGGAAGTCAAAGGGAGGACAACTTGTAGGAGTCAGTTTCCCCTTCCACCATTCAGGTCCTGGATCTAACTCGGATCATCAGGACTGGCACAGGGTCTGCCCTGAGCTGAGTCATCTTTCCAGCCTAAATCTTCTTTGTTTGTTTTGTTTGTTTGTTTTGAGACTGGGTTTGACTGTGCACCTCTGGCTGGCCTGGAATTCACTACATAGACCACGCTGGCCTCGAACTCACAGAGAGCTGCCTGCCTCCATCTCCTGAGTGCTGGGATTAAAGATGTGTGTTACCTTGTCCAAACGAGTTCTGCGTTTCTTCCAAATGAGTTCTGCATTTCTTTTTTCTTTTTGTCTTTTTGAGACAGAGTCTCCCTGTAGCCCCAGCTGTCCCGGAACTCGCTATGTAGACCAGGTTGGCCTTGAACTCACAGAGATCTGCTTGCCTCTGCCTCCCAAGTGCTGGGATTTGTGTTGCTGCCTCTGCCTCCCAAGTGCTGGGATTCTGGTGTTTTTTTTTTTTTTTTTTTTTTTAATTTTATTTATTTTTGTATGTGTCTGATGTACGTCTGCATGCAGGTCTGTGCACCCGGTGCGTCGGCAATGCGCCGCGGAGGTCAGAGAGGGTCTCGGATTCCCCTGGAACTGGAGTTCTCCTGGAATTGGAGTTTACAGACGGTTCTTTAGCCCCATGTGGGTGTTGGGATTGAACCTGGGTCCTCTGCAAAGGCGTCGGTGCTCTTAACCGTCTAGGCCATATTCTCAGCCCCTTTTTTTGTTTTTTTTTAGACAGGGTCTCCCTATAGCCCCAGCTGGCCTAGAGCTTCATTTGTAGACCAGGCTGGTCTTGAACTTTACAGAGATCCGCCTGCCTCTGAAAGGCATATGCCACCACGGTTCTTTAGCCGCCTTGCGGGGTGCTAAGAGCTTAACCGCTGAGCCATCTCTCCAGCCCGAGTTCTGCATTTCTTAACCAGCAACCTAGTGTCACCTGCCACTGGCTGTGATGAGGGATGGGCAGGGGCCTTACCTTCCTGTGCCTGGAGAGGGACTTGGGAGGATGCTGATCTAGTACTCCCTTTGCTCTTTCTCCTGCCTTGGCTGGCCAGAGATGGATGCGTCTGCAACTTCCGCTGGGCCTTGGGGCCGCCCAGAGCACCATTTCCCGAATGCCTGGTACTGCCTAGCTCTGAGGGGTGGCCATGGCCCGAGCCATTTGGCAGTAGTGGGGTGCAGCCCAAGGGGTTCCCCTGAGGCTGACCTGGAAAGATGAAAAGACAATGAGGAACGGATTGGCCGTGCCACCCCCACCCTCACGAGCTCAGCTTGAATCCTACCTGCTTGGTTCTTAGATTACACCACGGGTTTCTCTTTTCAGATGGAGAAACTGAGGCCCAGAGAGCAGCAAGCCACATCATCCAAGAGTAGCAGACTGGGACCTAGTTCCTGACTCCCACATCGTCATCCCAGAATGAAAGCAAAATAAAATGGAGATGTTGAGCGAGGGGGCCTGGATCTCACTCATGCCATACGAAACCTGCTCTCTTGTTTTGGGGTTCTAGGATTTGGCTACAGTGATGGGGTGGGGCAGGCTAGTGTGGCAGGGGTTGCCCAGGACAGCAGAGAAGCAGTTAACCTCCGCCTTGGCCTCTGCCAAGCCTCCAGCTGTTTCTGCCCTCCGTGCTGCTGGGTGACTTATTGAAAACATCTGTTTGGAGACATGTGCCTGGCCCTGGACGCAGCTGCTCCTCACAGCACCCCGTCTATCTCCTACTCCTGGCTCTTAGCACCACCAAAGTCCACACTCTGCTCTGCTGCTGTGGGCAGAATTGCCAAGGTGCCCTTGGTCTGCCGGAGGGAAGGGAAGAGGAAAACGGGGCGCGAGCTCGGAGTCCAGGTCCCTTCCCAGAGCTGAGCTAATGGAGGGAACCAGGCCCTGGGGATCCGGAATCCTAGATCCTTCCTAGACTTCATTCAACAGGTGCTCAACTGAATAACCTGGCTCCGTTCTCAGAAGGTGAGGGTAGAAGTTTGTGCTGGTAGGAGGAATGAGAAGAGGCTCACAAGACCCCCAGCGGCTGGGTGTCTTCTGTGAACATGGGCACATTCGTTGCTGAGCTGGGGTGGAGACCTCTGGCTTCCTCCAGGCTGGCCCGTGAGTTTAAATTTTATAGGAGGGAAATGTCAGGGGGCCCTTGGTGCTCAGGAGAGAGGGTGGCTTCTGTGCATCCCTAGACTGTAGGTGCCGAGCCTTCTAGTAATGGTAGTAAGCGGCCCACTGAGCACTGATCAAGCACTTGCTGTATGGTGGACAGGCCACTGTTCTTAGTACTTGGTAGTTGTTCATTGTTTCTTTTTTTTTTTTTTTTTTTGGCGTCTTTTTCGGACAGGGTCTCCCTGTAGTCCCCAGCTGGCCTGGAACCTCACTCGAGCCCCAAGCTGAGCCTGGGAAACTCACTCTGTCTAGACCAGGCGGGCTTTTTTTTTTTTTTTTTTTTCTCTTGTGTATGAATGTACTGTCTGCATGCAGGTCTGTGCACCCGTGTCGTGCAAACGCCGCGGAGGTCAGAAGGACGGTGTCGGATTCCCCTGGGAACTGGAGTTCTCCTGGAATTGGAGTTACAGACGGTTCTCAGCCGCCATGTGGGTGCTGGGGACGAACCCGGGTCCTCTGCAAGAGCAGTCGGTGCTCTTAACCGCTAGGGCCATCTCTCCAGCCCCAGCACCAGGCTGGCTTTGAACTCAACAAAGATCCGCCTGCCTCTGGCCTCCCAAGGTTTTTTGCGTGCGCCACCACGCCCGGGTTTGTTCATTGTTTCTTAAAAAATGTTTATTTTTGTGTGGATGAGGTGTTTTGTCTGCATATATTTAAGAGTACCCATGTATCAATGCCTGTGGAGACAGAAAAGGGTACTGGCTCCCCTGGAACTGGAGTTATGGACAGTTGCTAGCTGCCATGTAGGTGCTGGGAACCAAACCCAGGTCCTCTGTAAAAACAGCCAGTGTTCTTAACCACTGAGCCATCTCTCTGACCCATTTTTTTTTTTTTTTTTTTTTTTGACACAGGGTTTCACTATGTAGCACCAGGCTGGCCTTGTATAGAGATCCTCCTGCTTCTGCCTCCGGGTGGTAGGATTAAAGGTGTGTACCACCATACCTGGCTTATACTCTCCTGAAATACTCTTTGTAAGACAGTATTTGGGATGGGGAGGGGGGAGACTGAGCCTCATATATGCCAAGCTCGACTCAAATTGACTATGTAGCTGAGAATGACTTTAAACAGGAGTTTCAAGCCTTGTTCTTCCTGCTTTCTACCTCTCAAAGGGCTCAGATTACAGGTGCATACCACCATGCCTGGCTCAGCATCTTTCTTTTACTGACAGGGAAACTAAGTTTCAGAGAGGGACAGCAAGTTGCCCAAGGCTACACAGCTAGTAAGTCTCAGAGGTGAAACTAACCTGCATGATTTATAGCTGGGCCTCAGAGGGTCTAGAGAGAGAAGGCATGGGGCAGAAGATGGGAACCAAGGGTCACATGATCATTACTTGTCACTAGTAGCTGGTTAACATGTTTTCAGTGAGTATTGGGGGTAAGACAGTGTATTATGACACTTGTTATATAGCTAACTTTCTTTTTTTTTTCAAAGCCAATTTTTTATAGAAGCTTTGTGCATTTCATACAAAATTTGCAATCAGGTCTAGAGTAACTTCTTTTAAAAAATAATTTTCATTTAGGGGCTGGAGAGCATGGCTCAGCAGTTAAGAGGCACTGACTGCTCTGCAGAGGAACTCTATTTGATTCCCAGCAACCCACCTGATGGCTCAGAACATCTTTAACACTTCTTCTGACCTCCGCAGCATTGCATGACACAGGTCACTTACTTGAACATGCAGACAGTACACTCATACACATAAAATAATAGATAAAAAATTTAAAAAATATTTTATTTAGAGCTGGGACTGATGGTGCATGCCTGTAATTCCCACACTTGGGAGTCAGAGGCAGGCGGATCTTTGTGAATTCAAGGCCAACCTGGTCTACATCGTGAGTTTCCGGACTAGCTGGGGGCTATAGGAGAGCCTGTCTCAAAAACATTTATTTATTTATTTTAATTTATTTATTTTATTTTATTCTTTTTGAGACAGGTCTCCTATAGTCCCAGCTGTCTGGGAAGCTCTTGTGTATAGACCAGGCTGGCCTTTTAACTCATAGAGAGCTCACCTGCCTCTGCCTTTCCCCAGTCTGGGATTAAAGGCTTGTGCCACCACCCCGGCTCTTACTTATTTTTATCTTTGTGTTTCACCTGAATGTATGTGAGTGAACCTGTGTCATGCAGTGCTTGCAAGGGTTCAATAGAGAATGTAATCCCTTGTGAACTGGAAGTTACGGAATTGGTTGGTTTAGCTGCGTGTGGTGCTGGGAAAAAACCAAAGCCAGGTCCTTTAAAGAGCAGCTAGTGGGAAACTAAGGCCCAGATGGTATAATTTGCAAAAGGTTCCACGGCTAGGAAGTCATGGGATGAAGCCTGGAGTCTGGAAGGGAGATGCCAGAGACAAGGTGGGAAATAGAGGTGGGAGCCTTGGGGCGAGGCATGGCCGGTGCTCGGCACTGGATAAATGGGCCAAGCCGTGAATCATCCTGGCCCCACAGAGGTGACTAGGCAGAGTCTTTGGCCAGCTTCACTGCTCCTTGCCCTGCTGCCTAAACACAGGTACAGTGGCCAGAAAGAGGGAGTGTGTGGAGAGCTGAGGGCCCCGGGAGGTGCTGCAGACACAAAGCTCGCCTGTGGCCTTGGCTGTGGGGTGGCCAAGGTGGTGAGGGTGGGGCTGAGTCACAGAGCAAACACTGAAGGCCACAGACACAGGAGTGTCTGTCCCACTCCCACAAAGGCCCCCTCCCCGTGGCTGTGGCCATGACCTCCTCTCAATCTGTGGGTGTGTGAAAATGTGTGTGTGTGTGTCTGTGTGTATGTGTGTGTCTGTGTGTGTGTTGTTGTTGTAGATAGAGAGAGAGAAAGAAGAGAGAGAAAATATATATTCATGAGGGAAGCCAAGAATATTGGACTCGCAGAACTCAGGAACGCGACTTCAAGGGTGTCCAGCTTGGCCCCAGATGCCCTGGCTAGAGGTGGCTTCTTGCTCATCTGGCAGGCACAACAAAGCATACTGGGCCAGGAGATTTGAGTGCCAACCTTGTGTCGATTGGGAGGGCTGGTCCATCATCTGTGCCTCAGTTTCTTTCATCTATAAAATGGATATGGCAGGGGCTGGAGAGAGATGGCCTAGCGGCTGAGAGCGCTGACCGCTCTCTTGCAGAGGACCGGGTGCGATCCCCAGCACTCCACATGGCGGCTGAGACCCGTCTGAGACTCCAATTCCAGGAGTAACTCCAGTTCAGGGGAATCCGCACACCCTCTTCTGCCTCCGCGGCACTGCACGACACGGTGTGCACAAACCTACAATGCAGACAGTACACTCATACACATACAAAAAATAATAAAATTAAATTAAAAATTATTATTAAAATGGATATGGCAAGGGCCAGTTGTAGTGAAACACACCTTTAATCCCAGCACTTGGGAGGCAGAGCAGGCATATCTCTATGAGAAAGAGGCCAGCCCTGTCTACATAGCAAGTTCCAGACCAGCTAGAGCTACATGGTAAGACCCTGTCCCAGAAAACAACAAAACAAGGGCTGGAGAGATAGCTCAGCCATTAAGAGCACCGGCTGCTCTTGCACAGGACTAGGGTTCAGTTCCCAGCACCCACGTGGCAGCTAACATCCATCTCTTACTCCAGTTCCAGGAGATCTGACTCCCTCTTATGATCTCCTCAGGTATCACACACATGGGTGTGCTTACACACACATACAGGTAAAACACTCATACACATAAAATAAAATTAAAATATTTTAGAAGGTGTGGCAATAGCTCAACTTCCCTAGGAAAGCATTCAAACTCATTCAAAGAGAGAGAACAAACTTTGAGCTATCATAGATTCTGATTATAAAATGACCCTAGTAGTCCTTTGCCAGGCTCTTGAGGGAAAGCGGGAAGGAGTCTCCCCACCCCCAGAGCTCCTGGAGAACCTCTAACCAGCCTTGGTTACAAGAAGATGGTGAATTTTGAATTTTTGCTGTTTTGTTTCCCCCAGAGCAAGAGGGAATCTCTACCTTCCCTGTACCCCTCCCCTCCCTCCCTCCCCTGTCACCCCTCCCCCTCCCCTCCCCTCCCTCCCCTCCCCTTCTCTCTCTCTCTTTCTCTCTTTCTCTCTCTTCAGTCTTTTTCTGAGACAGAGTCTTGCCCTGTAGCCGCCAGCTGGCTGCCCTGGAACTCTGTAGACCAGGTGGCCTTGAACTCAAGAAGATCAACCTGCCTCTGCCCTCCCAAGTTTTGCTAGGCTTAAAAGGCATCGTGCGCCACATCGCCCCGCCCTTCGTCTCCTTTTTTATCCTGTGTCCTCCATGACTGCTTTTCTCTCTGTCCAAAGGCAAAGGGTGCCTCTTTCTCACCTCAAGCTATGTTGCCTGGAGCCTGGCTACCAGCAAGGTAGAGAGCTGTTTCTCTCACATCACAAGTGACAACATCCTCTACTGTTCCCCTGGCCACACTGTCACCCTCAAGGGCAAAGAGAAAATGTGTCCGGGGTGCAATTGCACTTCTAACAAAACAGCACATCTGGGCTGGATTCCCTAGAGAAAAATCCTCCATGTCACCACCCTAAACCCCTGTCCCCAGGACTCACATGTCACAGCTTCTGTGGGGACATCGAGGTCAGTGCTGTTTGGGGCCTGGGTAGTTCCAGAAGCACTGTTTTGGGGCATGGAGGGCGCCTCTTCTTCCAGGGAGCACTCTTCTGACGCTGCCTCTTCAGGGTGAGTGGGTCCCACTGTTACCTCCAGCCCAGGCAGGAGGGACACAGTCTGGGCTAGGGGACAAAGTAGGTGACTGAGGTTTGTTTTCCTCGTGTCCTCTTGGGTGCCCAGTCCTCAGCCTGATCTATAGCCCAGAGTCCCCAATAAGCCCTTCCTTATTCTCAGTCCTTGCATAAGTTACCCAGCCATTATCTTAGACTCCAAAATTGAAAATTCTCCAACTACACCAGTATATAAGCAACGGTGTGTGGACGGCATCTGTCTGTGTGTGTGAGGACATCCGTGAGGTATCAGGAGGAGGAAAGGGCTCAAAACCTATAGTATAAAAGGAAGGGGTTGGGGGGAAGAGGACAGGAACACAGCTTAGGAGAAAACAGGCAAGCTGCTCAGCAACGGAGCTAAAGACACAGCTGTGGAGATTGACCGGGACTGGAAGATAGAAGCCAAGCATCTGGATTCGGGAAATTGGAAGGCTCTGAGATCCNCTTCACTCTGTCTGTGTGTATGTATATCCTGACTTCCTCTTCTTATGAGAATGCTCATCACATTGGAGTAGGGAACAATCCCTAAGACCACACTTTAGCTTAACTGTTTAGAAATCCCATTTCTATTTTATTTATTTATTTATTTTTTTTTTGTATGTGTATGAATGTACTGTCTGCATGCAGGTCTGTGCACCCGTGTCGTGCAATGCCGCGGAGGTCAGAAGAGGGTCTCGGATTCCCCTGGAACTGGAGTTCTCCTGGAATTGGAGTTACAGACGGTTCTTAGCCGCCATGTGGGTGCTGGGGATTGAACCTGGGTCCTCTGCAAGAGCGTCGGTGCTCTTAACCGCTAGGCCATTTCTCCAGCCCCTTGTTTTTGTTTTTTTTTAGACAGGGTCTCCCTATAGCCCCAGCTGGCCTAGAGCTCATTTTGTAGACCAGGCTGGTCTTGAACTTACAGAGATCCGCCTGCCTCTGAAGGCATATGCCACCACGGTTCTTAGCCGCCTTGCGGGTGCTAAGAGCTTAACCGCTGAGCCATCTCTCCAGCCCGAGTTCTGCATTTCTTAACCAGCAACCTAGTGTCACCTGCCACTGGCTGTGATGAGGGATGGGCAGGGGCCTTACCTTCCTGTGCCTGGAGAGGGACTTGGGAGGATGCTGATCTAGTACTCCCTTTGCTCTTTCTCCTGCCTTGGCTGGCCAGAGATGGATGCGTCTGCAACTTCCGCTGGGCCTTGGGGCCGCCCAGAGCACCATTTCCCGAATGCCTGGTACTGCCTAGCTCTGAGGGGTGGCCATGGCCCGAGCCATTTGGCAGTAGTGGGGTGCAGCCCAAGGGGTTCCCCTGAGGCTGACCTGGAAAGATGAAAAGACAATGAGGAACGGATTGGCCGTGCCACCCCCACCCTCACGAGCTCAGCTTGAATCCTACCTGCTTGGTTCTTAGATACACCACGGGTTTCTCTTTTTCAGATGGAGAAACTGAGGCCCAGAGAGCAGAGCCACATCATCCAAGAGTAGCAGACTGGGACCTAGTTCCTGACTCCCACATCGTCATCCCAGAATGAAAGCAAAATAAAATGGAGATGTTGAGCGAGGGGGCCTGGATCTCACTCATGCCATACGAAACCTGCTCTCTTGTTTTGGGGTTCTAGGATTTGGCTACAGTGATGGGGTGGGGCAGGCTAGTGTGGCAGGGGTTGCCCAGGACAGCAGAGAAGCAGTTAACCTCCGCCTTGGCCTCTGCCAAGCCTCCAGCTGTTTCTGCCCTCCGTGCTGCTGGGTGACTTATTGAAAACATCTGTTTGGAGACATGTGCCTGGCCCTGGACGCAGCTGCTCCTCACAGCACCCCGTCTATCTCCTACTCCTGGCTCTTAGCACCACCAAAGTCCCACTCTGCTCTGCTGCTGTGGGCAGAATGTGCCAAGGTGCCCTTGGGTCTGCGGGAGGGAAGGGAAGAGGAAACCGGGGCGGAGCTCGGAGTCCAGGTCCCTTCCCAGAGCTGAGCTAATGGAGGGAACCAGGCCCTGGGGATCCGGAATCCTAGATCCTTCCTAGACTTCATTCAACAGGTGCTCAACTGAATAACCTGGCTCCGTTCTCAGAAGGTGAGGGTAGAAGTTTGTGCTGGTAGGAGGAATGAGAAGAGGCTCACAAGACCCCCAGCGGCTGGGTGTCTTCTGTGAACATGGGCACATTCGTTGCTGAGCTGGGGTGGAGACCTCTGGCTTCCTCCAGGCTGGCCCGTGAGTTTAAATTTTATAGGAGGGAAATGTCAGGGGGCCCTTGGTGCTCAGGAGAGAGGGTGGCTTCTGTGCATCCCTAGACTGTAGGTGCCGAGCCTTCTAGTAATGGTAGTAAGCGGCCCACTGAGCACTGATCAAGCACTTGCTGTATGGTGGACAGGCCACTGTTCTTAGTACTTGGTAGTTGTTCATTGTTTCTTTTTTTTTTTTTTTTTTTGGCGTCTTTTTCGCAGACAAGGGTCTCCTGTAGCCCCAGCTGGCGCTGGAACTCACTCAGTAAGCCCCAGCTGCAGCTGGCGAAACTCACTCTGTCTCTTAACCAGGCGGCTTTATTTTTTTTTTTTTTTTTTTTTTTTTTTTCTCTATGTGTATGAATGTACTGTTCTGCATGCAGGTCTGTGCACCCGTGTCGTGCAAACGCCGCGAGGTCAGAAGCGACGGGTGTCGGATTCCCCTGGAACTGGAGTTCTCCTGGAATTGGAGTTACAGACGGTTCTCAGCCGCCATGTGGGGTGCTGGGGACGAACCCGGGTCCTCTGCAAGAGCAGTCGGTGCTCTTACACCGCTAGGGCCATCTCTCCAGCCCCAGCACCAGGCTGGGCTTTGAACTCAACAAAGATCCGCCTGCCTCTGCCTCCCAAGGTTTTTTGCGTGCGCCACCACGCCCGAGGTTTGTTCATTGTTTCTTAAAAAATGTTTATTTTTGGGTTAGTGGATGAGTGTTTTGCTCCTGCATATATTGAATTAGTACCCATGTATCAATGCTTGTGGAGACAGAAAAGGGTACTGGTCCCTGGAACTGGAGTTATGGACAGTTGCTAGCTGCCATTTAGGTGCTGGAACCAAACCCAGGTCCTCTGTAAAAACAGCCAGTGTTCCTAACCACTGAGCCATCTCTCTTGAAACCCATTTTTTTTTTTTTTTTTTTGACACAGGGTTTCACTATGAAGCACCAGGCTGGCCTTGTATAGAGATCCTCCTGCTTCTGCCTCCGGGTGGTAGGATTAAAGGTGTGTACCACCATACCTGGCTTATACTCTCCTGAAATACTCTTTGTAAGACAGTATTTGGGATGGGGAGGGGGGAGACTGAGCCTCATATATGCCAAGCTCGACTCAAATTGACTATGTAGCTGAGAATGACTTTAAACAGGAGTTTCAAGCCTTGTTCTTCCTGCTTCTACCTCTCAAGGGCTCAGATTACAGGTGCATACCACCATGCCTGGCTCAGCATCTTTCTTTTACTGACAGGGAAACTAAGTTTCAGAGAGGGACAGCAAGTTGCCCAAGGCTACACAGCTAGTAAGTCTCAGAGGTGAAACTAACCTGATGATTTATAGCTGGGCTCAGAGGGTAGAGAGAGAAGGCATGGGGCAGAAGATGGGAACCAAGGGTCACATGATCATTACTTGTCACTAGTAGCTGGTTAACATGTTTTCAGTGAGTATTGGGGGTAAGACAGTGTATTATGACACTTGTATATAGTAACTTCTTTTTTTTTTCAAAGCCAATTTTTATAGAAGCTTTGTGCATTTCATACAAAATTTGCAATCAGGTCTAGAGTAACTTCTTTTAAAAAATATTTCATTTAGGGGCTGGAGAGATGGCTCAGCAGTTAAGAGCACTGACTGCTCTTGCAGAGGAACCTAGTTTGATTCCCAGAACCCACCTGATGGCTAAGAACCATCTTTAACACCTTCTTCTGACCTCCGCAGCATTGCATGACACAGGTGCACCTACTTACATGCAGACAGTACACTCATACACATAAAATAATAGATAAAAAAATTTAAAAAATATTTTATTTAGAGCTGGGCATGGTGGTGCATGCCTGTAATCCCAGCACTTGGGAGTCAGAGGCAGGCGGATCTCTGTGAATTCAAGGCCAACCTGGTCTACATAGTGAGTTCCAGGACAGCTGGGGGCTATAGGGAGAGCCTGTCTCAAAACATTTATTTATTTATTTATTATTTATTTATTTATTTATTCTTTTTGAGACAGGGTCTCCCTATAGTCCCAGCTGTCTTGGAACTCTCTGTGTAGACCAGGCTGGCCTTTAACTCATAGAGATCCACCTGCCTCTGCCTTCCCAGTGCTGGGATTAAGGCTTGTGCCACCACACCCGGCTCTTATTATTTTTATCTTTGTGTTTCACCTGAATGTATGTGAGTGAACCTGTGTCATGCAGTGCTTGCAGGGTTCAATAGAGAATGTTAGATCCCTTGGAACTGGAGTTACGGATGGTTGTTTAGCTGCAGTGTGGGTGCTGGGAACCAAAGCCAGGTCCTTTAAAGAGCAGCTAGTGGGAAACTAAGGCCCAGATGGTATAATTTGCAAAAGGTTCCACGGCTAGGAAGTCATGGGATGAAGCCTGGAGTCTGGAAGGGAGATGCCAGAGACAAGGTGGGAAATAGAGGTGGGAGCCTTGGGGCGAGGCATGGCCGGTGCTCGGCACTGGATAAATGGGCCAAGCCGTGAATCATCCTGGCCCCACAGAGGTGACTAGGCAGAGTCTTTGGCCAGCTTCACTGCTCCTTGCCCTGCTGCCTAAACACAGGTACAGTGGCCAGAAAGAGGGAGTGTGTGGAGAGCTGAGGGCCCCGGGAGGTGCTGCAGACACAAAGCTCGCCTGTGGCCTTGGCTGTGGGGTGGCCAAGGTGGTGAGGGTGGGGCTGAGTCACAGAGCAAACACTGAAGGCCACAGACACAGGAGTGTCTGTCCCACTCCCACAAAGGCCCCCTCCCCGTGGCTGTGGCCATGACCTCCTCTCAATTCTGTGTGTGTGTGTGTGTGTGTGTGTGTCTGTGTGTATGTGTGTCTGTGTGTGTGTCTGTGTGTGTGTGTGTTTGTGAGAAAGAGAGAGAGAAAGAGAGAGAGAGAAATATATTCATGAGGGAAGCCAAGAATATTGGACTCGCAGAACTCAGGAACGCGACTTCAAGGGTGTCCAGCTTGGCCCCAGATGCCCTGGCTAGAGGTGGCTTCTTGCTCATCTGGCAGGCACAACAAAGCATACTGGGCCAGGAGATTTGAGTGCCAACCTTGTGTCTGGAGCTGGTCCATATCTGTGCCTCAGTTTCTTCATCTATAAAATGGATATGGCAGGGGCTGGAGAGATGGCCTAGCGGTTGAGAGCGCTGACCGCTCTTACAGAGGACCGGGGTTCGATCCCCAGCACCCACATGGCGGCTGAGACCCGTCTGAGACTCCAATTCCAGGAGAACTCCAGTTCCAGGGGAATCCGACACCCTCTTCTGACCTCCGCGGCACTGCACGACACGGGTGCACAAACCTACATGCAGACAGTACACTCATACACATACAAAAATAAATAAAATTAAATTAAAAATTATTATTTATTCATTTATTCTTTCCTTCATTTTCTGTTTAATTTTTATTTACTTATTTCTTTATTTTTCCTGTTTCTTTATTGTTAGGTTGTTATTTTCTTTTTTATTGAAGAATACTAAATGAAAATAATAAATAAAAAAGAATAAATTAAAATGTCTTGTGTTAGTTATATATTTGTTTATTTATGTATGGTGTTTTTTTCTATTGTTGTTTTTGTATTATCCAGGGTTGTGGGTGGAAGGAAGAACAAGGCCTATGCTTTGGTTCAGTTGGAAAGAAGAGTGCTGTGGTGTGGATTTTTTATTTTTATTTTTTTAGCCATATTACCCAGGTTGGGAGATATTTAAATGGTCCTAGGTTTGTTTCCTTTGNAAACTAGATTTAATTTTAGAACTAGTATGATTTATGGTGTTGTCTTTTTGAGTACAGGGTCTCCCTGTAGCCCCAGCTTCCTGAACTCACTAAGCTAAAACAGGACTGGCCTGAACTCATAAAGATCCACCTCGCGTCTGCCTCCTAAGTGTGGCATTAAAGCAGTGTGTCCACACAGTCAGAACTTAAATTTTAATTTACATGTCAATACGATCATTTACTATGTGTGGTATGTGCAAGTGTGAATTTAGGTGCCCTCAGGGGCCAGTCAGAAGAGTAATAGATCCCCCTGGAACTGGAGTTACAGCAGTTGTAACTGCTGATGTGGAGGGTGCTAAGAACTGAACTTGGGGGACTGGAGAGAGGGTGCAGTGGTTAAGAGCACCAACATGCTCTTAAGAGGACCCAGGTTCATTCCCAAGCACCCACATGGTAGCTAAGAACTAGTCTTTAAGTGCATGGCATGGTGGTGCACACTTCTGATCCCAGCACTTGGGGGCAAGGTGCCGATCCCTGTGAGTTCAAGGCCAGCCTTGGTTCTACAAAGCATGCTTCAGGCATCTGGGTACAAGGGGAAAGCCCTGTCTTCAAAGAACATACCAACTCGGGTAAACCACCACCTCGATCCTAAACAACAGATCTCGACCTACCCGATCCCTGCCCTCTAAACTCTTAAACCAGAACTCCCCTGAATCAACCGCTCAGGAAGGGACTTCCTTAAAATAAGACAGAAACCCGCCGACTAATGATAAGAAAGAAAAATAATCAACAATAATATTATGAACTAAAAACAAAATTAAAACAGGACAAATAATAACCTCCATAAGGACTAAAAAAAACCACTCAGCATGAACTAGCCCATAAAACCGTAAATTAAAGAAATGAAGAAACCAAAATAAAAAATAAATAGTCAAAAGATAAAAAAAAAAAAAAAATAAAAACCAAGACAGTGATATCGTTTTAACCCGGTCCTCTAAAGCGGCAAACTCATCAACTCTAGTCCATCCCCACCCAAATGTTTACATAAAACCCAGAGCCTCCTAAATTTAAGGACCGTAACCCAGAAGTTGCTGCATTCTGTTTTCATTCGCGGGACTTTCATCACCCAAAAAACACACCACAGAAAATTTTGGTTCCATTGATCCACAGGTCAATATTTTAAGGATTGTACGGTAATCAATTACGTCTAGCAAGATTTATTCTCAGGTATCTTCATGTTTTGTCTGGTTTCCCACATATCGAACTCTCGGATTTGCATCTTTAATCGCTTCTAAAACCGGATTTTGTTTTAAAATTTAAGCCCCACATAACGCTTCCAAACGTTAAATCCCAACCCAGTTTAATATGAAATAATGTTCCTATAAAACAGAAACTCATAACCTATGGGCCAGCCAAATATTGACCTTCTGTCGATCTTGCTCCTACCTCTTGGTCAGTACGATTTAATCCACCCTCCAGCCATCCCCATCCATACTCTGCCTTCCACTTCAAAGGCTTCCTCCTTTTTCACATTAAAAATATTCTCCCATCCGGTGTCAAAGATAAACAAACCTAGTACCCATTTAACATATCCCCAACGCTTAAAGTGGCTAAAAAATAAAATAGAAAATCCAAACACACACCCTTCTTTCCAACTTAACCCAAACATAGCTTGTTCTCCTTCCACCTCCCAACCCAAATACAAAACAACAAATATAAAAAAACAACCAAATAAAAAAATAATAAACAACAAAGGACATTTAAATTAATTTCTTTATAATTATCATTATTATTCAATAAATAAAATAACAACCGTAACAATAAAAAAAAAGAATAAAAATAAAATAAATAAAAATGAATGAAAAATAATAAAAATAAAGAATTTAATTAATTGTTTAAAGTATTTGTATGAGAGTTTTCTGCAGTATTTTCCGCCGTCTCAATCCCGCGAGTCAGAAATAGTTGTCGTATTCCCCCTGAACTGGGAGTTCCCTGAATTTTAGTTTCAACGTCAACCCCAGGTTTGGCGTGGACTAACCCGGTCCTCTTAAGACTTATCAACTCTCACTTAGTGGCACCCCAATTTACGTTGCTCGCCACCCCAAAGTGTAATACATAAATTTACCCAAGCATTTTGCTTATGAGATGTGACTAATGCTCCAAGAGTTTCCTGAACACCATGATCCTCCTTGGGTCGATTAGAAGAAACATCACATTGTTAAACGCTGCTCACTAATATGTATAGTCCCAGAACAGGGAGAAACCAAAGGAACCTCTTCAACAGCGTATCACTCTGCGCATGCAACCACTGCTCCAGGTCAACCTAGTTGTCCTAAGGAGTTTGGCTTTGCCAAGGAACCAAGGCAGAGAGATGCCTGTCGGAGGGATCACCAGTGTCAGTCAGAACCAAGTGCAACCGAGGTGTCGGTACTCTATGAAGCTCCACGAACCTGAAAACAGGGTTCGCTGTCAAGCCTTACACATAAGACGAATCTACGCGTGGCAGATTCTCTGGTTGCTGCCAATTGGGCCGTGAGTTGGCAGCCTTTCTGGAAATGCAGACAGACACGTCCTAGCCAATCCACAGTTCCTATAGAATACTAAACATTACATCTTATAGAATTGGATCTGTCCGGCAAGCGCCAGAATCCAGGGCACACATCCAAGAA
Organism: Rhizomys pruinosus; assembly: GCA_009823505.1. Classification (NCBI taxonomy): domain Eukaryota; kingdom Metazoa; phylum Chordata; class Mammalia; order Rodentia; family Spalacidae; genus Rhizomys; species Rhizomys pruinosus. The sequence goes on along the minus strand of VZQC01002072.1, from coordinate 1,058,224 downwards.
TGACTGCTACCCTAAAGCCGCTGCTTGGACAACCCCCCCCTAAATTCCATCGTGCCTATGCAAAGAGACCTGTTCAGCTGGGTCGGGTCGAGAGACTGGATGCAGCCCCACAGAGACCAAAACCTCCCACAAACGAAGCGCAATGCTGGGCTCTAGGAAAAGGCAAGTTGAGTAAACATCCATCGCAAGTCCAAATGCAGTAAAGCCATATGCCTCGACCACCCCCTGCCCACCACACTTCCTCGCGCAAGAAACCGTCCCGCCTTCACCTGATGCATTGGTTGAGTCTTCACTTCTGAGCACAACACTCACGACCATTCACGAGAGGTTCAGATCGAGGAACAGTGTCTAGGAGAGCCTTCTCAACGTACAAGCGTCGAGTCCTGACAGTGTGATTCCAAGGCGCGCTATCGTCATTACGACGCATCCCGATTGAGAAGGGTCTCTTAATCCTCGACGTCTATAACCACATTGCAGGCACACTTCTGGGAAAGCCATGCCCTGGGGAATGTTTCCTCTCTGCTCCTCTTAGTGAGAACGCGTTGAGAAGGCAGCACTGGGCCGATTAAACTTAGGATCACCGCTCAGAAGGGAACTTTCCTAAATAGAGACAGAAAACCTGCCGCCTAACGTTAAAAAAGAATGAATAAATTAATGCATGAGCAATAAAATATATATTATATACACCTTATGAAGAAAGCAAAGAATTATAAAAAGAACAAACGAAGATGTTCTGGCAAAGAGGTAAAGATTTTTCTCTGTCGCTGAATAGAGCTAGAGGTAAACAGAAAGCAGCTCAGCGTGGACCTACCCATAAACTTAATAAAGATAGAATGTAGAATTCCATAAATATATAAAGGAATCAATAATCAAATAGATAAAAAAAGAAAAATAAAATAAAACGTGGGAAGGACAGGTGAATTTCGTGGGTGCGGGGATCGACACCGGTCCCTTAAGAGTTCAAAACTCCAGCCTGCTAGCCAATTCTCTCCCAACCCTAAACGGATAACAGAATATCCAAGCCATTTTGCTTGGGAAACTTGTTAAGGGACCTAATGCATCCAGAGACTTTGTCTGACGAGTGTTTTCTTTCATTCCACCTTCATTCACGCAGAAAGGGAAACACACCAATGCAGAATGGTCCAGGACCACAGGCAAAAGCGAGACGGAGTATAGTCATAAACTGGCCTATCAAGGGAGATCTCAGATCTTCATTTGGTGTCGGCCTACAAGTCCTGAAAGCTCTTCGACTGGCAATTCTGAACAGTCGCTGAAAACCAGTTTGTGGAAAATTAAAGCCCACAAACGCTCCAAACCGAAAGCTCCAGACCATGGATAAGAAGTGAAGTTGTTTCCTGGAAACCAAGAACTCTAGAACATGCGCCTTGGCTCAAGATGACTCCTCTATTCTGCCTTCCAACCGTGCTTGTCAGTGACTGATTGTAGATTTTCAGCCTCCATGCCCATGCTCCAGGCAACGCCCTTCTTCCGACTCAAGAGGCGCCCTCCTTGTCACATGAGAAAATATTGCTCCCAATCTGTTCCAAGGAAAAAACTGCATTAAGCCCTGATGCAATCCTATCTCAGTGGACTTGGCAGAAGTGGGTCACTAGGGGGCTTGTCTTTAAAATGTGTCTCTTGTTCAGACCTTCCTTCTCTGGCTCTCTTGGTTTCCTGGCAGCCATGAAGCGAGCAGCACTCTTTTGCCCTGGCTTTCCACCATGATGTTCCTGCCTTCCCACAGGCCTATAGGCAATGAAGCCAGCTAACCATGTTCTGAAACATCTGTAACCATGAGCCATAATAAATTTCTCTCCTCTCCTCCCCTCCCCTCCCCTCCCCTTCTCTCTCTCTCTCTCTCTTTCTCTCTCTTAGTCTTTTTCTGAGACAGAGTCTCCCTGTAGCCCCAGCTGGCCTGGAACTCTGTAGACCAGGCTGGCCTTGAACTCAAGAAGATCCACCTGCCTCTGCCTCCCAAGTGCTAGGCTTAAAGGCGTGCGCCACCACGCCCCGCCCTTCTCTCCTTTTTATCCTGGGTCCTTCCATGACTGCTTTTTCTCTCTGTCAAAGGCAAAGGGTGCCTCTTTCTCACCTCAAGCTATGTTGCCTGGAGCCTGGCTACCAGCAAGGTAGAGAGCTGTTTCTCTCACATCACAAGTGACAACATCCTCTACTGTTCCCCTGGCCACACTGTCACCCTCAAGGGCAAAGAGAAAATGTGTCCGGGGTGCAATTGCACTTCTAACAAAACAGCACATCTGGGCTGGATTCCCTAGAGAAAAATCCTCCATGTCACCACCCTAAACCCCTGTCCCCAGGACTCACATGTCACAGCTTCTGTGGGGACATCGAGGTCAGTGCTGTTTGGGGCCTGGGTAGTTCCAGAAGCACTGTTTTGGGGCATGGAGGGCGCCTCTTCTTCCAGGGAGCACTCTTCTGACGCTGCCTCTTCAGGGTGAGTGGGTCCCACTGTTACCTCCAGCCCAGGCAGGAGGGACACAGTCTGGGCTAGGGGACAAAGTAGGTGACTGAGGTTTGTTTTCCTCGTGTCCTCTTGGGTGCCCAGTCCTCAGCCTGATCTATAGCCCAGAGTCCCCAATAAGCCCTTCCTTATTCTCAGTCCTTGCATAAGTTACCCAGCCATTATCTTAGACTCCAAAATTGAAAATTCTCCAACTACACCAGTATATAAGCAACGGTGTGTGGACGGCATCTGTCTGTGTGTGTGAGGACATCCGTGAGGTATCAGGAGGAGGAAAGGGCTCAAAACCTATAGTATAAAAGGAAGGGGTTGGGGGGAAGAGGACAGGAACACAGCTTAGGAGAAAACAGGCAAGCTGCTCAGCAACGGAGCTAAAGACACAGCTGTGGAGATTGACCGGGACTGGAAGATAGAAGCCAAGCATCTGGATTCGGGAAATTGGAAGGCTCTGAGATCCAGTGGCAGCGTCTGGGACAGGAGCAAGAGGTGCCAGCAAGAAAGTCAGCAACAGTGCCGCTGGGTGTGGTGTGCACTCAGGAGGCAGAGGCAGGCAGATCTCTGTGAGATTGAGGCCAGCCTGGTCTACATAGTGAGTTCCAGGCCAGCTGGGGCTAAAAAAAGGAAGTCAGCAATGGAGAGGAAAGTTAAAGTCACTGTCCAGACAGAGAGACAATAGAAGGAGCCACGAGATACACAGACTAGATGTGGAGAAATTGGGTCAGAGAGGGGATGCTGTTAAGGAATAACAGTGATGGTGACGGCCACCTGAAGGCACGGAGCGGGGAGGGGCCGCAGGCAGGAAGGGGGGCCGGGAGACAGCCAGGGGCGCTGGGGAAGAGGTGAACCGCAATCCCGTGTAATTACAGTGGCCCTGGGCAGGGTGGGCGGGATGAAGAAACAGAGTCACCTTCAAACCACAGCTCCCCAGGCGGCAGGACTGTCCCCTCCCTCCCCGGCTCCCAGGAAGGGAAAATGGGGAATGAGTGGTGCCTGAAAGTCCACAGCCTCAGCCCGTGGGCGTCAAGTGGTCTGGGGGATAAAGCCAGGCGTCTCAGCGCCCAGGCTATGACAATTCCACCGGTGCAGCTACCTTTTAGCTGACCCCCGGACAGTGCTTTGTGGTGAGATGACAGTGGTCTCAGAACATAGCTTCCCCACCTATGTCTGTCCTCGTAGCTGATATGCTGGGAGAAAGAGCAAACATAGAAACAAGATACTTGGGGACTGGAGAGATGGCTCAACAGTTAAAAGCACCAGTTGCTCTTGCAGAGGACCTGGGTTCAATTCCCAGCACCCACATAGGGCTAACAACCGTCCATAACTCCAGTTCCAGGGGACTGACACTGTCTTCTGATTTCTGTAAGGGCACCATACAGGTACATTCATGTACATGCGGGCAATACATTCGCACACATGAAATAAAAATAACAGAGGAAGAGGAAAACATCTACCTGCACAGCCCACAAAGAGACGAGATGAGATGAGAAAGAGGCAGACAGACACAGAGACAAGGGACACTCTTGCAAGTAGAGATGGATTCAACTACAGAGAACATGGAGGGGCTCAACTGGTATCTTCTGAGCTGCTTTCAAATGAGAGACAGGGAAGGGGAGGGGAGGGGAGGGTGGGAGAACGAAGGAGTCCACAAAAATTTGGGCACTCAGCTCTGGAAGATGGAAGTCGGAAGCAGGCCTGGGAATGCACAAATGGTCCAGGTGTCTCCCTGGCTGCTGAGCCTAAGGCCTTGTTAACAGACCCTGGCTCCTCTCAGACAAGGGGACAGAGGTCTTGGAGGTCTATGTGAGTAGCACAGAGGACTGCATGCCCAGCACAGGACTTAGAGGTTCTGCCTGCAGAAGGGAGCTGGGCAGGAGGAGGGACGGGAGTCCTGGAGGGCAGCAGGGGATGTGTTAGGGGGTCCTTCTCGGTGCCTAGAGTTGTCCCCGGAGGAAAGGGGGGTACTCTTTAGCCCCATCTTCCTCCATGGCCACCTTGATTAAGGATGGAGAATCAAATGGCTCTTGGCAGGTCCCAAGGTTGAAGCAAGGAGGAGCAGGCAAGAGTCGATAGGCAGAGATCCACCAAGGCTGCCTGCTAGAGGGACTGCTGCCAGCCTTAATCCTGGACCACACCAGCCCAGACACCATTGGAGGGCCAACACAGAGCTGGTACGAAAGAAGGAGACCGCGTGCTTCGGTCAGTCTCTAGGAAGAGGGGCTGGAGAGATGGCTCTTTGGTTAAGAGCATTGACTACCCTTGCACAGGACCCAGGTTCGATTCCCAGCACCCACATAGTGGCTAACAACCATCCTAACTCCAGTTCCAGGGATCCAACACCCTCTTCTGCCCTCCATGGGCACTGTGCATGGGTGCACTTCCGTACATGCAAGCAATACATGCATACATGCAGGTAATACATGATACATGCAAGCAATACATTCATACACAAAAAATCAAAAAATAAAAATTAATTTCTAGGAAGAAAAGCCTGCTAGTTTCAGACCTTGCCCCATCCACTCTAGTTTCTAAAGGCATCTTGCTGGGTTCCTTGAGTCAGGAGACCTGATTCTCCCACATGGTGGCGTGTGGTATCAAGAAAAAGATCTGCCCTGCGTGGTGGCGCACGGCTTTGATCCCAGTACTGGGGAGAAAGAGGCAGGCAGATCTCTGTGAGTTCAAGGCCAGCCTGGTCTACAAAAAAGCCGATTTTGCTTGATTGGTTTTGAGACAAAGGCTCACTCTGTAGCCTAGGCTGGCCTTGAACTTATGGGAAATCCTGCCTAAATCTCCCGAGTGATGGAATTATAGGCATGAGCATCTGCACCTGGTTTGTTACATAATGCCTAGTTCCTCAGGCTTCAAGGAGAAAGCAAAATGCCTCATAACGGGGAGCCATTTGCCAACACAGTCACCCGCTTACCCATTCCGTCTTCCCTCCCTCCCCTTCCCCTCCCCTTCCCCTTCTCCTCCCCTTCCCCTTCCCCCCCCCGTCCCTCTCTCTCTCTCCCTCCTATTCTGCCTTCTTCCAGCATTTATTAGTCTCTACAAGATACCTAACCTAATCAACACTGGGTGTACCAGAATGAGAAAGAGCAGGCTGCTGCCACACGAGCTGTGTGTGTCAGGGTGGGTGTGGCTATCTTATACACTGAGATGCAGCCAGGCATAGGGGCCCATGCCTGTGATCTGGGCACTTGGGAGGCTGAGGCAGAAGATTGCCTAAGAGTTCCAGATCATATATATAGAATGAGACTGTGTCTCAAAAACAAATAAACAAAAGAGTTAGAGTAGACTGCTGAGCACCCTAAATGGACTTAGGGTGCTCAGATAAGATGGGGAATGTTTGAGGCCAGTCTGGGCTATGTAGCAAGACTTTGCTTTATATCAATCAATCAATAAATAAAATTTTCGGACCTGGAGAGATGGCTCAGAGGTTAAGAGTACTGGCTGCTCTTGCAGAGGATCTGGGTTCAAATCCCAGCACCCACAGGGGACAACTAACTCCAGTTCCAGAGGATCTGATGATCTCTTCTGATCTCCTTGGGCATTCCATGACACAGATGCACTTTCGTACATGCAAGCAATACATGCATACACATAAAATAAAACTAAAAAAGACTTAGCCAGGTGTGGTGGCGCATGCCTTTAATCCTAGCACTTGGGAGGCAGAGGCAGGCGGATCTCTGTGAGTTCAAGGCCAGCCTGGTCTACAGAGTGAGTTCCAGGACAGCTGGTCTACAGGTAGACCCTGTCTCGAAAAGACCAAAAAAAAAAAAAGATTTTGAAAAAAAAATATAAATTTGCAATAGGCATATCTATAAGAATTGATGAGGAACAGGGCTGGAGCTAAATTATTTATTTTTTATTATTGTTTATTTTTTGTATGTATATGAATGTACTGTCTGCATGTAGGTCTGTGCACCAGTGTCATGCAATGCCTCGGAGGTTGGAGGAGGGTGTCGGACTCCCCTGGAACTGGAGCTAAAGACAGTTCTCAGCCACTATGTGGGTGCTGGGGATCGAACCTGGGTCCTCTGCAAGAGCAGTTGGCGCTCTCAACCACTAGGCCATCTCTCCAGCCCCAAGAGTTGGAGCTAAATTAATAATGCTTGTGGTGGTGGACACCTTTAGTCCCAGCACACAGGAGACAGAGACAGGCAGATCTCCATGAGATGGAGCCAGTTCCAAGTTGTACAAAAACAACTTGTCTGGCTTGTGGGAAATCCTAGATTCTATCCCTAGGACTGCCAAAAAAGAAAAAAGAAAAGAAAACAAAGCAATAACAACAAAACCACTAGGTCTTAAGTATCATAGCTGGGTGGGTGTGATGATGTACACCTTTAATCCCAGCACTCAGGAGACAGAGGCAGGTGGATCTCTGTGAGTTTCAGGCCAGCCAGGGATACATAGTAAGACCTGGCCCCTCACTCCAACTTCCAAAACTACAGTTCCAGGCCAGAACACGTGACCCTTAAAAAAATGGTCTGTGTGTATCCCCAGGAGGCTCCCTGGAGAAGGCAGCATCCACTGAGTCATCAAGGAGCTGTAGAGATGGCTCAGCAGTCCCAACACTGGCCAATCTGTTCGTGCAGAGGACCGGGTTTAGTTCTCAGCACCTATATGGCAGCTAACAACTGTCCATGATTCCAGTTCCAGGGGATCTGATGTCACCTTCTGGCCTTTGTAAGCACTGGATGCACAGGTGCATTTAACATTCAGGCAAGACACTCAAATACATTTAAAAAATCCTTTTGTGGTTCTTGACAGTGGCATGTGCCCACTCACACCTGTTGTGATGTCAGCACCTTCGCCATCTGACATGCAAATTTAATTAATCAATTAATTAAATAAATAAAAAGAAGAATTTCAAGAAGAACCATGACTTCAGAGACACCAGCCCAGCAGGAATGAGGGAATAGGGACCACACGCCATTCCATAGTGTTGAGTCGGGGCACCAGAGACCTGGTGGTGACTTCCCAGACTTTCTCTGAGGTCACCAGGGTGCAGAGGAGTAACACTGTCAGTGCGCATAGACAGAGTCAAGACTTCTGCTCTCTTACCCCCAGGACTAGAGAGGGAGGAAGGCAAGAAGTGGGTTAAAAGTCACTGGGGTCTCTCACACAGAGTGTCTTCCTCCCTCCTCTCTCCTCAAGGTCACCTATAGGGCTGGTGACCTTGAATCTGGAAGGGACAGAAAATGACGGAGAGGCCGGACTATGGTCAGTCCTATGGGAAGCCTGTGATTCTGACACATCTCAGACAAAGAAGGGAAGGAAATCAACTCCAGTACCCAACATGGACACAGGCCCTCCTGGAGCCCAGAGGGTCACAGTGGGGATCCCTCACTGCAAGGGCAGAAGAGAGGACTGAACCACAGGCCCCCACAAGCCAGCAGAACCGGAAGGAAGAAACGGCAACAGGAAGACCCCATCTGCAAAGAGACACTGCCCCAGAGAGTCCATCCCTAAGACACGGGCTGGGGACAGCACAAACTAGGAAGGTGGGACAGAAAAGTCAAGGCACGAGTGGGTCCACAACTCTCAGAGCAAGAGGCCAGAGAGCTTAGTTTTTCTACTGTCATCAAAAGACTCTGCTGTCTAGCCATGGAGGGTAGAAGATCTCTGAGGAGAACTCCTGAAGGGTTTGTGTGTAAAGAGGGTAGAGGAGGGACTGGAGAGATGGCTCAGCAGTTAAGAGTGCCAACTGCTCTTGCAGAGAACCGGGGTTTGATCCCCAGCACCCACATGGCGGCTGAGAACCGTCTTTAACTCCAGTTCCAGGGGAATCCAACACTCTCTTCTGACCTCCGTGGCATTGCATGACACGGGCGCACAAACCTACATGCAGACAGTACATTCATACACATAAAAAATAATAAATAAATTTAAAAAATTTTAAAAAGAAGAAGGTAGAGGAAAGGTATCGTCAGAAATGTCCAAGAGGACACCGTGTGGGTGTGCCACCCATTCCCTGTACAAAGACCCTTGCTGAAGGCATGAATAGGTGGGGCCGAAGTCCCAGGACGGAGTTCCAGCAGGTGCCGCCTGGTCATCCAGATGTACATCTCCTCCACCTGACCAGACGGACACACTTCTCTGATTTAATGCAGTGACTCCAAACATGCTACTGCCTCACTGAGACAATTCGCTTCATCACATACACGCCCATGCCTAACAAGGGATAAGATTCTGCTCCATGTGTCAGAGTTCTAGAAAGACAGGCAGCCCCAAAAGGAGAAGGGTGTTTAAATCCACAAGAGCCAGAGGGAAGGCTGAGGGACATGCCGACAGCAGGGACTGTCCCTTGCTGGCTGTCCATCAATTAGGGGGGCCAAGTTTCTTAGCTAAGAAGGGAGAAGAGGACCTCTTCCAGATGAGATGGGGTCACTGAAAGCCTAGATAGTTGCTATCTTCTAGTCTCATAAGTCTGGCCTTCTCCATTGTCTTTGTGGATAGTGGATCTGGGCTTCTTCCTTGCAACTGTGACAAGACCAGGATTTCAACCCCACATTTCCCTCTGCTTGGCTAGACATTCAAGGCCTCTGTCAACATCTTTAGTTGATGTACAAAGGTCTTGTGTTCCAGGCAGACTGGTTTGTCCATGGCTCTGGGCCATTTGTAGGCCTTCTGGCCAAACCATATGTGCTTATATTGTCCCTTATGACCCATCCTTCCTGGTCCAGCCACAACTTCATCTCTTCCTCCAGAAGGCCTTCCCTAGGACAGTAGTCCCTCCTCCAAATGGCCCAGTTACTGACAACTCAACACCTGTGTCCCTCTTGTTAATTAGAACTTGGTAGTGGCATGCTGGACTCCAGGGAAGACTGGACCACTGCTTACTTCCTTCTCTTAGAGTGCTCAGTATTCCCTGCTTCATGTCTGTAGGTGAGTGGTAGAGTTCTGAATGCCCCAGGTTAGGGGAAGGAGAGAGAGAGGGGCCACATCAAGGATTAGGGGTGGCATCTGGCTTTGAACTCCAAGAAGGCCAGAGAAGATGGACACCTTTGATGTTGACTCAGTAAGTGTGAATTGACTGGTCAATGACCCAGACCACTGAATTCAGGACTGGAGAGGACCAGAGCTGCAAGTTAGGTTTAGTTCGTATTATTTTATTTTAGGTCCGAAGGCTCTGATTCCCAGGAAATTGAATTTAGAACCATGGGCAGGAATGTGACGCCCCAGTGCTGGGCAGAAATCTTGTGGGTTAGGGAGCCAGGTTCCTGGGGCTCTCAGGAATGGGTGGGGAAGAGGCCACTGGGACAGCCGAGGGTGTGAGGCTTGGCCACCTGCCCCAGCCAGAGCTGCCCTGAGTCTCCTTGTGCTCTGCCTGTGTCTTGGGTGGCTAAGAAAGAAGGCCAATCCATTTCCTAGCTGGGATCTCTGACTTCGAAACTCTCCATCCCCCACTCCCACCCCAAGGAGATGGCCGTGGCCTCTCTGTTCTGTTAGCACACAGGGAACATGAGGGATTCTGGTCTCAGAGTCAGGCGTCTGTAGGGTTTTGGCTGAGTCTCCTGCGGTTTGGGCTTCCTGGGCAGCAGGCTCCTTCTCCCAGGGCAGAGGCAGCACAGGGCCTAGTGTTATAAAAGCCACATTGTCTGGCCCAGTCCTGGTTGGGGAGGGGGCTTGCTGAGGCACTGGGGTAAGGGGGCCTCAAATTACAGCCCAGGATTAAGCCTTCCCAGCAGTTCAGCCTGGACTCTGGAGTCTGTCTTGAGTACACTTTGCCCCCTCCCTGCCCCCCACTGCTTCTGGGTAGAGAGCAGGTCGGTATGGGAAGGGAGAGGGATTTGGAGGGAGGTACTGGAGGAGGAAAAGTAGATAAGGGGGGAGGAAGAAACCATGGAAAAGTGGGGGTGGGAGAGAGGCCAAGACAGATGGAGACAGTTCCCAGACACAAGGGCTTCCCAACCCCCTACTCCCCACTCTGCTTCCAGGCCGAAAGAGGAGCGTGGTCCTTCCAGAAGACCTTGCATTAAAGACTGTACCAGGAGAACGGACTCAGGGCTGGTAAAGATGGGTCTCATCTGTGTGCTGGCAGTCAGCCCCAGATGTCCACATTTTTGCATGCCCTCCCATCTCTATGGTTGTGGGGTGACAGGCCAAGTAGACAGGTACTGAGACCCCCTCTCCAAACACAAGCTGGGGCATTGGGGGACATGGAGACCGAGGCCAGATCCAGAAGACACTTGTCCAAGGCCAGGCAGGCAGTTTCCAAGTCATTGGTCAAGGCTTGGACTTTCATTATTGAGTCAAACTTTGGAAAAGGGGAGATTGGACTGGGTGGAAGGAAGGCCTGACGAGCAGAAGAAGGAATTTAAGTCAGGAAATCTGGGCCTAGACTTCTACGCCCTGCCCCACCCCCACTCTGAACAAATCCCCCAAACAAACCTGCATTAGCAGGACCCTTCCCTGGGAGCCTCAGTGGAAGCTCTGGACAGTGAGGAGAAGGACTGGAAAGCTAGGTTGGCAGGTCCCCCATAGGGAACCTTATCCCTTTCCTTAGTGTGCAGGCTCCTGGGAGAACAGAGGTTAGCCTCTGAGGTAGGGGAAAGAGCATTTTACTAGGTTGTGACGTGTGCGTGTGTGGTGCGTGTGTGGTGCGTGTGTGTGTGTGTGTGTGTGTGTGTGTGTGTGTAGGGTAGAGTAGAGAAGGGGTTGGGGAGGAGGGAACCACAACAAGGCAAGAAAGAGGGGAGAGGCTGGGTCTAAAGCCACTAGTTACAGAGACAAAAGTTTTCGGGAAGCGTTTGGCCTGGGGGAAGGGAAAGAGAGAGACTCAGACACCCCCACCCTGCCCAAGGCCCCCATAAATATTTACACACTGGGCAGAAACGTTTGGAATACAAATCCCAATAGTATGAGCAGGCCACACTGCTCTGCGTGTGCGTGTGTAGGCGGGGCTGAGGCTAGGACTGGGGGAGGTGTGTGTGTGTGTGTGTGTGTGTGTGTGTGTGTGTGTGTGTGTCTGTGTGTCTGTGTGTGTGTCTGTGTGTCTGTGTAGGTGGGGGCTGAGGCTGGGAATAGGGCTGGGGGAGTTGGAGCCAACTCTGCACAGCCTTGCTGCCATTCCGGCACTGTCTCCTCGCCCCAGCCCTCCCCTCTCCTAGCACCAGATCCCCAAAACTCAGACTTTTCAACTCCACCCCACCCAAGCTCCTGAGAGCTTTCTGCCCCTGTCTCAGGGAGAAGGCAGAGACAACTAACAACCGCCCCCCATCGCCCCTCTCCACCTCTGCGCTCCATTCCCTCTCCTACCTGGGTCCGGGGCTGCGCTGGGGGCTCCATGGGGCGCGTCGCAGCGAGAGGGGCCCTGACCGCTCACCTGGGACATCGGCCCGGGACCTGGGGAAGACAGCGCTCAGCGGGCGGGGCTGTCCTCCCGGGGCGTGCGTGGGGACTGGGGGACTTGGTTGGGGTGCTTCAGCGCAGACTCCTGCAAGCGATACGCTGTCGCCCAGTTGGATCACCGTGCCGGGGCCCCGCATGCGACACCTGGGTCGCCCGCCGCCCCTCCCCGCTCACTGGCCCCTGGCTCCCATTCCAGCGCCAGCTCGCACCCACCGATCGCCCCTTCCTTCTTCCTTCCCTCGCTCCAGCCCCCTCGCTCCACCCCTCCTCCCTGGCCCACCCTGGCCCCGCCCCCTCCTCACGTCCCAGTTCCCCCACCCACCCACGTGTCCCCTCCCCCGCTCGGGGCCAGGCGCTGCCCGGGCCGGACACGTCTGTCCGCGGGGCGTCCGAGGCCCGAGCCCCCACAGGAAGCCAGCTCGTCTGGTTTCCTCCTCTGGCTCAGAGCAGGGGCCCCCCAGTCTCCCCAAATCTCCGCCTCCCGAGGCCCAGAGGACCTCGAGGCTTGCACAAGGGGCTGCGTGTTTTCCTTCGGTCCCAAACTCTGGAAAAGTTTGCAGACAATCAAAGAGAAAGGGAGAGAAGCCACAATCACGTCGGGACAACGGTCTGGGTACTTGCAGCCCCCCAATGGCATTGTCCCAAAGAGCAAGCGCTATCTAGGCGTGCTGGGGCCCTTTGCCCATCCCCTGGGACTTGGGGGCCCCCACGGGGTGTCAGGGGTTTGGGGCTCAAAGCCCATAAGCCCAGTCCGGTAGAAACTGGCCCTCTGGGCAACGCCACTGGTGCCTCCCAGCCTCCCCGTCTCATAGCAGCGGGAAGCATCCCGGTGTCCTGCCACCCCCCCCCACCCCCAGCTGGACAGGAATGCCGGTCAGAAAACCGACTGTGCAGGCAAAGAGCTCCGAGGGGCTCACCCCTCTTTGGGCTTCAGACTGGAATCACAACTTCTGAGACCAGGGTGGTGCAGAAGAGGGTTGGGCGGGGCCAACTTGTTGGCTAATTGTGGGGAGGAACAGCCACCAAGCTGTCCAGGGGGTGCGGGGACCCTCGGAGCGACCCGAGGACCGGATCCCGAGAACGGGGGAGGGCGTGGAGCTCGTGTCCAGTCAGGTGGGGCTGGGCGGGCCCACGGGAGCCATCCTCAGGTGAGACGCCCTCTGGGCTATCTCAGCCACCCCGGACCTAGTAGCTTCTGAGTCGTGCGTCTGAGTCCCCACCACCAGGGCCAATTAAGGCGGCGGCGCCAGGCCACCTCCACCCGGAGGTGGAGGTGGGGAGCTGGGATGCCAGGGACGGACGAAGGACTCGGATCTTCCCCCTCGGTCGCCTCCCGGTTGTTGAAGTCTCTACTTACAGCTCTCCTAGGTCTTGGGGCGCCGTCGGGGCCAGGACCAGCGCGGCCCCCACGGCGCCCGCTGCTCTGGCCACCCGCAGCCACGTCCCTGCGATGGGCTCGAGAGGCTGCGGCGGGCAGGGAGGCGGGACAGAAGGGGGCCCGCCCTGGACGCCTGGCTGCAAGCTGCGGGCCTGGCTCGGCGCCCCAGAGCCGCCCGGGATCAGGCTGCTCTCTGGGAGCGGCGGAGAGCTGGGGTGCACTCCTTCCTGGCACTGACTGAGTCACCGCGACGCGCTGGGGCTTGGCGGCCTCTGCATTCTTACCGGCTTACCTGAGCAGTAGGCTGGGCCTCACCCACCCCACTCTTTCTGTCTGGCCTCAGCCAGGCACCCCCACCCTTAAGTGTCTCAGATCAAGGCTCCTGTAACCAACGCAGTCCTGGAGAGTTAATGTTCCAAGTCATCTGCGAAATCTCAAAAGCCCTCCCTCCTCTGAATTTAGTCCTAGTTTTGCTTAGTTGAAAAAGTAAAATACACTCTTACTTTACCCCCCCCACCACCACCATGCTGGTTACACAGGTGTGCAACGTTGTGAGTATTCAATAAGCTGGACAGTTGAGATTCTTGAGGGGTTTTGTTGTTGTTGTTGTTGTTGTTGTTGTTGTTGTTGTTACAGAGACAGTCTCCTGTAGCTCAGGCTAGCCTGAAGCTTGCTCTATAAGCCTCGGATTTCCGATGCCCCTGCTCCTCCTTTCCTCTGGTTTTGATTGCAGGTCACCACACCCACGTGACCAGGTCCTGGAGATGGAACCCCATCTACCAACTGAACGACAGCCCAGCCCTTTATGCACTAGTCTAGGAAAACCAGGACAGACAGGGTCTCATTGTATAGCTAATGTAGCCTGAACAGCCCATTCTCCTCACTGATGACGATGATGATGATGGTTATTTAGACAGGCTCACACGTATGTGGCCCTGGTTGGCCTGGAACTTGCTATCTAATCCAGGCTGGGCTTGAACTCAGAGGTTGCCTGCCTCTGCCTCCCAAGTGCTGGTATTAAAGGCATGTGCCACCATGCCCACGTACTGTTACTATTACTATTGTTAATTGTTTCGTCATGGCATCTTTATCCATGTCATTACATCTCTCATTTGTTTCCGTCTCCGTTGCCACCTTCTCCTGCTGGTCCCTCTCTTCAGCTGGTACCTTCTGCTCTCTGCTGTCTTTTCATTTTATTATTTTCTTATGTGTATGAGTGTAATGCCTGCATGTGCCCTGGTGACGTGCAGGGCCAGAGGAGGTCAGAAGAGGGCATTGGATCTCCCGGAACTGGAGCGATGGACAGTTGTTACCGCCATGTGGGTGCTGGGAATCAAACCCAGTTCCTCTGCAAGAACAGCCGGTGCTCTTAGCCCTCTTTTCCAGCCCTCTTCTGCTCTCTTATTTGAATCATTTTGCAAGGTGTGGTGGTGCACACCTTTAATCCCAGCACACCGAGAGGCAGGTGGATCTCTGTGAGTTCAAGGCCAGCCTGGTCTACATAGTGAGTTCCAGGCCAGCTGGGGCTATAGGAAGACCCTGTCTCAAAAAGACAAAAAAAAAAAAAAGAATTATTTCCACTTCCATCTCTATTTTCCAGCTTCCCCTTCAAGCTTTTCCTTCCCTCTCACGATTACCTTTCCTAGTTTCATAATCTATAATGCACACATGTATACACACACATTAAATTGAGGCTCCACAAATAGAATATGCAGTATTTGGCTTATTTTGCTTAATTTACATAATGATTTCCAGTTGCATCCATTTTCCTGAAAATGTCATGATTTTGTTTTTCTGTTTTTGTTTGTTTTGATAGGATTTCCCTGGAGCCCCAGCTAGCCTGGAACTCACTATGTAGACCAGGCTGGCCTAGATCTCATAGAGATCCACTTGCCTCTGCCTCCCTCCCCAGTGCTGAGACTAAAGATGTGTGCCAATACACCCGGTGATTTGATTTTTCTTCGTAGCTGCATAAAAGTTCACTTTGTCTATGTACCACATTCTCTTTATCCACTTGTCTGTTGATGGGCGTCTAGGCTGGTTCTGTTTCCTGACTATTGTGAATAGTGAGGCAATAAACACAGACACTCAGGCATCTCTGTGACGTGCTGACTTTGAGTCCTTCCGGTACACACCCAGGAGTGGTACTGCTGGGTTATATAGTTGCAGAATTTTCTTTTCAGTATTTTTGAGGAGCTTCCACATCGATGTCCACAGTGGCCACACAAGTTTACATTCCCACCAGCGGCAGTGAATAAGCATTCCTCCTTCCCCGAATCCTTGCCAGGTTTTGTGTTTATTTTCTTAATGATAGCCATTCTGACTGGGGTAAGATGACCACGGTCATTGTTTTAAGTTTTGTACTTGAGCTAGCTGTTTCCCTCTCATCCCTGCCCTAGGATCTGACCAGGATGTCCAAGTAAAGGAGGGGATGTCAAAGATGCCTACCAGCTGGGCTCTTCACCCAAGTTCAGGTCTTGCTTTCTTGGGACCAACTGATTAATTCAGAGGGAAAAGGAAAAGTCTTCTATAGCTTGCTTGCTTGCTTTTTCCTTCTTTCTTTCTTTCTTTCTTTCTCTTTTTTTTTTTTTTTTTTTTGTTTTTGTCTTTTTGAGACAGGGTCTCCCTGTAGCCCCAGCTGTCCTGAACTCACTCTGTAGACCAGGCTGGCCTTGAACTCATAAAGATCCACCTGCGTCTGCTTCCAGAGTGGTAGGATTAAAGGCATGTGCCACTACGCCCAGCAATTTTTTTTTTTTTTTGTCTTTTCGAGACAGGGTCTCCCCATAGCCCCAGCTGGCCTGGAACTCACTCTGTAGAGCAGGCTGGCCTTGAACTCACAGAGATCCACCTGCCTCCTGAGCGCTGGGATTAAAGCTGCGCCCCACCACACCCTGCATGACAGCTCCAGCTTTCAGGTTCTGGCCCCGCCTTGCCTACACGCTCTCTAACAGGCAAGGCACCTCCTTCCTTTCTCTCGGCTCCTGCTTGGAATCCTACTCAGGGCCTTGCGGACATGCTAGGTTAGGGTTCTGCTACTGAGCCACATGTCCCCCCACCTGCTCCCCTTCCCTTCAAAAAACTTGTCCATCATGCTCAGGGCCTTTGCACAGTGTATGCTTCTAGATAAATACCTCATGGTCCCTCCTTGTTCCCTCTGCCATGTCCCTCTGTGAGTGAGACCATCCCAGACCCCTCGCTGTCTGTCCCTTTCACATCACTTTTTTATTCTTTTTAGATTTTTTCCCACCACTTGACCTATTATATATTTTGTCTTTTTATTTATTTTTCTTTCTCTATGTGTGTATGTGGTGTGGCTGCTTTTGTGTACGTGATTTCGCACCTATGTGAGTGTGCGTGCGTCCTCCCCCTTATTTTCTGAGGCGGGGTCTGTCAGTCAAACCTTGAGAACGCAGATGCAGCTCTTGCTCTGGGGATTCCCTGTCGCCACGTCTGCGGCTGCAGTTACAGGGTATTTACCTAGGTTCTGAGGATCCAGATTCTGGTCCTCGTGCTTTAGCCAAAAGCTCACGAGAATAAGGATTTTGCCTTCCCATGAGCAAATTCCTTAGAAGGGTGTCTACTCTGTACAGTGACACCGTCCATATTTCCAGTTGTATGGGGAGGCAGAGGCAGGCAGATCTCTGTGACTTCGAGGCTAGCCTGGTCTACATGGTGAGTTCCAGAACAGCTGGAGCTACAGGGAAACCCTGTCTCAAAAAGACCAAAAAAATAAAAGACCAAAAAAAAATCTTTTTTTTTTTAGATTGCATTTATTAATCTTTTTTCATGTGTGTATTACCTGCACGTACGTAAGTGCATCCATGTCGTACAATGCCCTTGGATGTCAGAAGAGGGCATTGGATCCCCTAGTACTGGAATTACAGATAGTCATTAGCTGCCATGTGGGTACTAGGAACTGTACCCAGGTCCTCTACAAGAGTAGCTAGTGCTCTTAAACCGCTGAATCATTTCCTCAGGCCCAAGCAAATTTTAGACCTAGTTTTCCAGACTCTTTTACTCACCTTCCCCTTCCAGAGCCCTCCAGACGACCACCACCACAGTACGCTTTCACATGGACTCTGTACCATTCCAAAAGCAGAGCTGCCCCTCCTATCTCCCCTCCCAGTCCTTCCTATCCACCCGTGGACTCACAAGGCAGGGCAGCTCTACAGTGGCACCCATCCCTCTGTGTCCAGAAGCGTGCCTGCTTCCTCCCCACTTCCTGTCTGGGGCTGAGGCCAGTTGGCTAGGCTGGGTCCCACAGCTGGACCACAGCTGTGGTCACAGTGCCCTAGAGACAGGACAGGACACTGTGTCTTGGAGACAGGGCCCTCCTCGATGAGGGTTGTATAGAAGGAAGTATGCTTTTTGTTTGGGAAGAGGTCCCACCTGTGTTGCCTAGGGTGACCTTCCACTCCTGAGTGCAAATGACTTTCCTGACTCAGCCTCCCATGTAGCTGGGACTACAGGCATGTGTCACAACACTTGGTTGGGGTGGAAGGGTTGTTTGTGTGGGGTTGGGGAAGGCTGCATGGTAGGAATTAAAGACTGCTTTCCAGCCCAAGATGGGCTGGGTTGGTATACACTTATAATTCCAGCATGCTGGATGTTGACACAGGAAAATGGTGAGATCCAGGTCAGCCTGAGCTACATAGCAATGTCCAGATCAGCTTGGGCTACACAGGGAGAGCATGCGTCAAACAAACAAACAAATATGGGCATAGTGGTGAATGCCTATCACCACAGCACTTGGCGTGGTGCAGGCAGAGGGTCAGGAGTTTGGAGCCAGCCTTGGCTGCACGGCAAGGTAAAGAGCAGCCTTGGCTTAATATACAGTTAAGAGAGAGAGAGAGATTCCTAGATGTGTCCACTGCACTCCAGTGGATCTATTTGCACAGAAGGATGTCTGGGTTTGGGAGCTTGACTGGAGGGCTTAGTTTGGATATTGTGATGCATGAGTTCTGATGGGGGGGTTGGGACATGGAGGGGACTGGGTTTGGTTGGGAACCATTGTATGAGATATACAGATGCTCAGAAAATAAATAAAAGAGAGAGAGAGAGAGAGAGAGAGAGAGAGAGAGAGAGAGATGAGTTTGATCCCTAGAACCTAGGGAATGATGGAAGGAGAAAACCAGCTCCACAGAGTTGTCCTCAGGCCGGCACTTGTGCACCTCGGCACATACACAATAAACAAGTAAGCAGCAAACAAATAAAACAAAAACAGCAAGAAGATGGGCTGGAGCCATGGCTCAGTGGTTAAGAGCATTGGCTGCTCTTACAGAGGACCAAGGTTAGGTTCCCAGCACCCACATGGTGGCTAACAGCCATTTATGGAATCCAATACCATCTTCTGGCCTCCATGGGCATTGCATGCATGGGTACACTTACATACATGCAGGAAAAACACTCATACACATAAGATAAAAAAATAATTTTAGCTGGGTGTGGTGGCATGTACCTTTAACCCCAGTACTTGGGAGGCAGAGGCAGGAGGATCTCTGTGCCAGCGTGGTCTACATAGTTCCAGGACAGCTAGGGTGTCCCTGTCTCAAAAAGACCAAAGCAAAAAACAAAAAACAAACTCTTTCAATCTTGTTTTCTCATTGTCTTGACAGAAGTTTTTAAGTTTAAAGAAGCCCAGTTTATCAATTAGTTCTTTCATGGCCATGCTTTTTGTGATGTTGTACTTCTTCTGGGCTTTTTGTTTCTCCATATACAAACAATTTTTTAAAATTTATTTTCTTTTTTTTTTATTCATTTTATTTATTTCTGTATGTGTATGAATGTACTGTCTGCATGCAAGTTCGTGCACCCGTGTCGTGCAATGCCGCGGAGGTCAGAAGAAGGTGTCGGATTCCCCTGGAACTGGAGTTCTCCTGGAATTGGAGTTTCAGACGGTTCTCAGCCGCCATGTGGGTGCTGGGGATCGAACCCGGGTCCTCTGTAAGAGCGGTCGGTGCTCTTAACCACTAGGCCATCTCTCCAGCCCTAAAATTTATTTTCTATGTGTATGAATGTACTGTCTGCATGTAGGTTTGTGCACCTGTGTCGTGCAATGCCGCAGAGGTCAGAAGAGGGTCTCAGATTCCCCTGGAACTGGAGTTATCCTGGAATTGGAGTTACAGACAGTTCTCAGCCGCCATGTGAGTGCTGGGGATCAAACCCGGGTCCTCTGCAAGAGGCAGTCGGCACTCTTAACTGCTAGGCTATCTCTTCAGCCCCCAATTTTTTTAAATAGTCACCCATGTAAAGTGTGAAATGCAATGGACTTTGCTTTATTACATTATTGTTTTTTAACTTTTTTAATGTATTTTTTTATTATTTTTTTATTTTTTAATTTTATTTATTTTTTTATGTGTATGAGTGTACTGTCTGCATGTAGGTTTGTGCACCCGTGTCGTGCAATGCTGCAGAAGTCAGAAGAGGGTGTCGGATTCCCCTGGAACTGGAGCCAAAGACGGTTCTCAGCTGCCATGTGGGTGCTGGAGATAGAACCCGGGTCCTCTGCAAGAGCAGTTGGTGCTCTCAACCGCTAGGCCATCTCTCCAGCCCCTTAATGTATTATTCTTTTTTTTTTTTTTAATTTTTATTACTTCTTTATTTTTTTCATTTTTTAACAATAAGTAATAATTTATGAGTACAAGCATCCTTCATGTAAAACCAATTTTCAAGCAGTTGTGCCAGTGTACTGTCTGCATGTAGGTTGGTGCACCCGTGTTGTGCAATGCTGTGGAGATCAGAAGAGGATTCCCCTGGAACTGGAGTTAAAGATGGTTCTTAACCACCATGTGGGGGCTGGGAATCGAACCCAGGTCCTCTGCAAGAGCAGTCAGCACTCTTAACCGCTGAGCCATCTCTCCAGCCCCACATTATTGTTTTAAATTGTGGTAAATGGGCTGGAGAGATAGCTCAGTGGTTAAAAGCATATACTGCTCTTCTAGAGGACCCGGGTTCTGTTCCACATGTGGTAACTCACACTGCCTTTATAAGTCCATCTCCAGGGGATCTGGAACCCTCTTCTGGCCTCTGTAGGCACCATATTTACATATACATATACATATAATTAACATTTTAAAAATCTTTTTTAAACCGAGAGTTTGAAGTTTCTTTTCTGCCTTGACCTTTGCTATGATAAATACATTTCAAAATACAACAACTCAACATGCAGAGAATGAGAGACTATTTAACCCTAAATAGGACATCTACATCACACTCTCTGAAAAGGGGGCTGAAAAACATTTAAGAGCCAGAGGTGGTGGACAGCTGGGGGGGGGCAGGTGCTCACAGGAGCTCCCTGCAATCATGAAAGCATGCACAAGGCCAGCTCAAGTTCAAGCCAGATGGGGGAAGTGGACGTGAGGTCTGGCCCCTGGCTGAGGAGCTATTACCATTTGATAGCTACCAGGAGAGGAAGAGCCAGTTTTCTTTAAGGGTATGACACCTGGTAAGTTGGCCACACCCAAGAGTATTTGGGCAACACAAACTGGAAGGGAGCTGGGCCTAGCCTCACTCAGGAGGCAGAGGCAGGCAGATCTTTGTGAGTTCAAGGCCAGCCTGGTCTACAAAGTGAGTTCCAGGCCAGTTGGGGCTACAGGGAGACCCTGTCTCAAAAAGACGACGAGGAGGAGGAGGAGGAGGAGGAGGAGATAGGTTTTTCACTTTTAGCATGTCCATCCTTGCACATTGGATTAGGCAGAGACTTTTGTAGGAGCTGAAAGGAGAAACTTGTTTAAAACAAGGATTTGGTTTACAAGGACGGGGAGCAACGTTCTAGGGCTAGGAAGCCGCTGGCAGCCCTGGGCTGCAGCACACAAGCCCACTCTGACCAGTGAGCAGCTAGACACAGGAACTGTATGATGGCCACCAAGCTGCCGCTCAGGAGCTCAGCCCTCTGTGCTTACTGCTGATCAGCTTCCGGGGGGGGGGGGTGTCTGCCACTGCCCACCCGAGGTCATTCCCAGAAGCAGAGAAAGCCGCTCTTCCTCCCTCAGGCCTTCCCATCCCTCACTAGTTCCTCCCAGTGACAGAGCACAACTGGAGTGAAGGGAATGTTGTCATCTTCCAGCCCCCTGCCAAAAAGGGAAGGAGGCCATACTACAGACCCCCACCTCTCTCTCCCTTCCCTCTTAGGGCTCTCTTTGAACTTGACTGCTTCTCAGCGCCTCTCTAGAAGTAGAGTCGTAGTTTATTAGTATGAAGGATGACTTTGGGAGAACACGGTACTGTCTCACCTGCTCTACTTTCTCCCACAGCTACACCCGGTGTTGACTCAGTGCTCGTTAACAATGCTGGCCCTGGCAACTTGGTCCTCTGTCCAACAGAGAGGACCAGTGTTCTCTACCTTTTATATCCAGGGAGGCCAGGATCCAGAGAGTCTGGACTTGCCCAAACTGACCCTGCTGCCATGACATGCCTGTCTGGCCAGCCTGAGGGAGGCTGACTCAGCAACTGGCCACTGCCTGCCACACCTCCCCAGTCTAGTGTCCTGGCTCCCAGCCATGACTCCAATGTCTCTTTCATGTTTCCATGTGCTCCAGGAGCTGAGGCCAAGAAGAGCTGACTCAGCCATGACCTCTTCAAGGCCGGCAACTTCCTGCTGTTTCAGGAAATAGGGCATGCCTTGGATCTGCCGAGAGGACCTCAGTGGAGGTCAAGGAGTCTAGCAACTGAGGCCTGAGTGAGAGTCAGAGCCTTGGCCGGCCCCTGTTCCTCAGGGTGGAGTTCCCAATCACAGAGTCGCCTTATACATACGGTGACCACAGTTCCCAAATCGCAAACTGATACATGTGGCTAGATAGACACAATTGTCCTCATGAAGAATATGGCAGAGTAGTAGAAATGGAAGTCTGTCTCGGGGTTTGTCAGAGGAGGACCCTGGCCCTGTCTCCCAACTCTGGCCTGTTGCTGGGCCCCCTGACTACTATGCTGGGCCTGTTGGCCGACCTTCACGATGTCCAGTGTCCTAGGGCAGCAGGAAGTTGCCAGTCCTGAGGAGTTCAGAAGGACACCTTTTTTTTTTTATTATTAATTTTATTTATTTCTGTATGTGTATGAATGTACTGTCTGCATGCAGGTTTGTGCACCCGTGTCGTGCAATGCTGCAGAGGTCAGAAGAGGGTGTCGGATTCCCCTGGAACTGGAGTTTCAGATGGTTCTCGGCCACCATGTGGGTGCTGGGGATCGAACCCAGGTCATCTGCAAGAGTGGTCGGTGCTCTTAACCTCTAGACCATCTCTCCAGCCCAGAGAAGGACACCTTTGTCAGCCTTACTACTGTTGATATTTGGGGGCAGGATAATTCTTTGTTGGGGGGCTGCCCTGGTCAGATCTTTGTTTCTTTATTTGCAAAATCTGGATACTAATTGCATCTATGTCACAGGGCTTTATTAAACCTTTACTTATTTATTCTTTTTATAACAAATTTATTTTTAGGATAATTTCATTTCTTTTTAAAGATTTATTCATTTTAAAACTTATTTTTATTTTATGTACATAAGTGTTTTGCCTGAATGCATGTATGTACACTGTGTGTGTAATGCTCCAGGAGGCCAGAAGAGGGCATCACAACCCATGAAACTAGAGTAATAAATGGTTGGTTCCCAGCCATGGGGATGCTGGGAACTGAACCTAGGTCCTTTGCAAGAGCAGTCAGTGCTCTTAACCACTGAGCCATTTCTCCAGCCCAGTTTATTTTAAATTATGTGTATATATGGCTCCTGTGTAATATCTGTATCCTAGCATTTAAGGAGGTAGAGACAATCACAAGTTTAAGATTAGTCTGGTCTACATTGTGAGTTCCAGGCCATTCAGGTGTATGTAGTAAAAACTTTTCTCAAAAGGGGGGTGGGGGAGAAAATTTAAATCCAATGCTTAGCATGTAGTGAACTCTATAAAAATCCCTAAAAAACAGTTATTTTCATGATGATGGAGTTGGGGTCAGTTTGAAGGAGACACTATTCAATCTCCTCCCATAGAAAATATGTTTATAGGGGCATCATGGCCCACACCTGTTACCACAGTGCTCAGGAGGCTGAGGCAGAGGACATGAGTTCCAGACCAGCCTAGGGTACATAGTAAGACCCTGTCTGAAAAAAACAAAACAAAATGAAAAAACCCAAGCAAACAAAAACCCAGGAAACCAAAACAAAACAAGGGCCACAGATGGCTCAGCAGGTAAGGGCACTTGCCACTAAGCCTAACAGCCCAAGTTCAGTTCCCAGGATCCACATGGTAGAAGGAGAGACCCAACTCCCTCGTGTTTCCTATGACCTCTACATGTGGGCTATGGTTGGTGGGGACCCACACATGAACACATATAAATAAATTAAATGTTTAAAAAACAAGTCAAAATGCTTAGGACACACAAAGTGACATACTTGACACTTTAGTAGGTCAGACAACAGCCCCTGAAGATGTCCCAGGAATGTGTGACTATGTTGCCCTACATAGCACAAGGGGCTCTGCCGACATGAGGAAAGATACAAGGCCGGGCATGGTGGTGCACGCCTTTAATCCCAGCGCTCGGGAGGCAGAGGCAGGCAGATCTCTGTGAATCCAAAGCCAGCCTGGTCTACATAGTGAGTTCCAGAATAACTGGGGCTACACGGAGACCCTGTTTTAAAAAGACAAAAAAATGAGGAAGGATACAGACCTTGAAACAGGAAGGTCGCCCTGGATGATCTAGGTGCATCACAGAAATCCTAAAAGCAGAGCTGCTTTTCCAGGTCCTCTTAGAGAGCCAGAGTGACAGGTTGGAGAAGCAGCAGGACAGGAACGAACCAAGCTTCCCTCCTGAACGCACCCGCAGAGGCTCGCAGCCCTGCCAGCACCTTCAGGGGAGCCCTGTCAGACTGAGTCAGAGCTCAGGTCTAAGAACCATAATAGAACAAGTTCACATGGCTTAACACTGGTAGCATCATGGTAATTATAGCAGCAATGGGGAATAAACACATGTGGTAATAAGCACACGCCTGCTTGTGGAAACAGTCAGATGAAGTTCCCACTCATTACCTGCATGTGAGCACGTGAGCAGCCCTTTGGCCTTCTGAGGTCAGTTTTGGTTTTTTTTTTGTCTTTTGAGACAGGGTCTCCCTGTAGTGCCAGCTGGCCTGAAATTCACTATGTGGACTTTGAACTCACAGAGATCTGCCTGCCTCTGCCTCTCCTGAGTGCCAGGAATAAAGGCCACCACCATGCCTGGCTATAAGATTTGTTATTTTAATCACCCAGACAGCACTGAGGCCAGGTAGGGTGACATATCCTTGTAATCCTAGCCCTCAGGAGGCAGCGTCAAGGGGATGGCAAATTCCAGGGGCCACTGAGACGGCTCTGCAGGTGAAGGTGCTTGCCACCAAGCCTGATGACCACATGGTAGGAGAGAGCCAACTCCCAAGAGTTGTCTCTGACACACACACACACACACACACACACACAAATAAAGTGAAAAGCAAGTTCCAGGTGAACCTGAACCATGTGTTGAAAACCCTTTGTCAAAAAATGCTGGGCATGGTGGTACATGCCTTTATTCCCAGTGGCAGGCTGATCTTTGTGAGTTCAGGCCAGTCTGATCTACATAGTGAGTTCCAGGCCAGCTGTGGCTACAGGGAGACCCTGTCTCAAAAAGATCCCCACCCCCCACAAAAAAGCCCAACAAGCCTGACATGGTGGCACACTCCTTTAATCCCAGCACTCAGGAGGCAGAGGCAGAGGCAGAGGCAGATTTCTGAGAGATAAAGTCCAGCCTGGGCTACACAGTGAGTTCCAGGCTAGCTGGAGCTACAGGAAGACCCTGTGTCCAAAAAAGGAAATAAATAAATAAATAAATAAATAAATAAATAAATAAATAACCCAATGGGCTGGAGAGATGGCTCAGTAGTTGAAAGCACTGACTGCTCTTTCAGGGGACCCAGGTTCAATTCCTACCACCCAGATGGTGGCTAACAACTGTCCTTAACTCCAGTTCCAGGGGATCTGACGCCCTCTCCTGACCTCTGTGGCATTTCATGACAAGGGTGCACTCACATACACGCAGGCAATACACTCATACCATAAAATAAATAGAAATAAAATAAAATAACAAAGCCCAACAAGTCCCAGCACTCAGGGAGAAAAGACAGGAGGATCTCTGTGAGTCTGAGGCCAGATGGGCTGCATAGCAAGTTCCAGGTTAGCCAAAAAAGGAAGGATAAAAAGAAGGAAAGGGAGGGAGGGAGGAAGGAAGGAGGAAGGGAGGAGGAAGGAAGGAAGGGAGAGAGGAGGGGGATTGAGGGAGGGAAGGACGGAGGCACAGAGGGACGGAGGGAGGGAGGGGGAGGCCTAACAAGGACCAGTGAGGGGGCTCAGTGACCAGATTTGATCCCTGGAGCTCACATAAAGGTGAGAAGAGAAAACGAACTCCAGAGTTTTATGACCTCCATCTGTGCATTATAACATGTATGCTCATATAGAGATATCACACACACACACACACACACACACACACACACACACAGAGTAACAAATTCTTTTGAGACATGGTCTCCCTGTAGCCACAGCTGGACTGGGAATTCACTATGTAGACCAGGCTGGCCTTGACTGGCTGACCAGAGAGCTCTGAGGGTCTATCGGCCCGTCTCTGTGCCCCAGAGCTACGGTTGCACCATCTCTTGCACACACCCAGCTTTTATGTAGGTGTTAGGGATGAAGTCTAGTCTTTATTTTGCACAGCAGGCATTTAACCAACTGGGACACCCCCCAAATTCTCTCTCTCTCTCTCTCTCTCTCTCTCTCTCTCTCTCTCTCTCTCTCTCGTCAGTTCTCTCCATCCACCATATGGGTCATGGGTCCCAAGGATCAAACTCAACAGGCTTGGTAGCAAGAGTCTTTAACCCAATGAGCCATCTTAAGGGCTCTTTATAGGAGGATTTTGAAACAAGATCTCGCTTGTAGCTCTTCCAGTGAGCTCTGGATTCAGGAGAGATCCTGTCTCAAAACATAATATAGAGAAGGACAGAGCAAGATACCTGATGTAAACATCTGGTCTATAGACACATGCATACCATATACATGTCACATACATACACTACATACACATATACATACAGCCTCAAAAAAATCCAGTAAGCACACAAAGATCGACAACAACAAAAACCAATGATTGTGGGGGCTGGAGAGCTGGCCCAGCAGTTAAGAGCACTGGCTGCTTTTGCAGAGGATCTGGGTTTAGTTTCCAGTATCTACATGGTGGCTAACGACCATCTGTAACTCCAGTTCCAGAGGCTCCAACACCATCTTCTAGTCTCATCAGGCATTGCACATTAGTGGTATGCTTACAAACATGGAGGTAAAACATTCATGCATGTAAAATAAAACTATATACATTTTTTAAATGACAAAATGTCATTGGTGAGTTTGCCAGTTCTTGGGGGTCAGCTTGACCCCCAGCTCCTCAGCTGAGCCATTTTTTAATTAAAGAAGCTATCATTTTATTCAATTAAAAGATAAGCCATAGAGAAATGGGGTAACTACAATATATTGTCAAAGGACTATTTATTTATTTATTTATTTATTTATTTATTTATTTATTTTTGGTCTTTTTGAGAAAGGGTTTCCTAGCAGCCCCAGCTGATCTGGAACTTGCTGTGTAGACAAGGCTAGCCTTGAACTCACAGAGATCCACTTGCCTCTACCTCCCGAGTGCTGGGATTAAAGATGTGCAGCACCACGCCAGCTCAGCCATTCTATCTTTATATCATTACTCCTGTGTATGCTTCCCAGAAAGAAGAAAGAACCCTTTGCTCCATCTCTTTCCAATCATAGCTTCTTATTGATTATTAGCTTGCAACAACCCAAATGAGGCTCTTGAGAAAGCCAAAAGTCCTCTGAGTTCCAAAGACTTAGTTGAAGGAGGTATGTTTGGTATCTGTGATGGTTTGGATGTAAAATATCCTGCACTGTGAGATCCTCAGCTGGTGTTGTGTTTGAGAGGTTATGGAACTGTTGAGAGGTGGGAACTATTTGGAGGACATGAATCTCTGGTGAGTGGGCTTTGAGGTTTATAGCCTGGCTCCGCTTCCTGTTCCATCTCTACATCCTAGTCCATAGACATGTAAGCAGGCAGCCTCACACTCCTGCCACCACAGCCATCAGCTGGACGCAGTTTGGGCGCCTTCCCTGCCGGGATAGAGGATACTCTCAAACCATGAGCCAAAAATACATCTGTTCCTCTCCAAGTTGTTTCCTGTCAAATCATGGTGACAAGGAAAGTAGTTGATGTATCCTCTCAATGCAATCCTTGCAGATTTATCAGAACATTGCTGGGACATCAGGAGTCATTCATTCATTCATCACTCACCAGTCACCAGCTCTGAGGTCCTAGCCCTCAAGCTCAGGTTCCATGGGGTGAATAAGGAACAGGCTGGAAGGTGAGCTGGGGCAGGGAGGACGTGCAGCCTTCAAGGAGTACATGGTGATTATGTGACCAAGGAGGAGGCAGCAGACTGGGGGAATATGGAAGCGCGTCACAAAGAGGTTTGGCTGTTTGTAGCTGCTGCCTGAGCTCAGAACTGGTTTTCATCTTCTTAGAAAAGAGATGCAGATTTGTAGGGTAATTTCAGACCCTGGGATTATGCAAGTAAGCATGCATATTCACTCTCCATCCTTGAACGAACATTGACGGGGAGCGTCCTCTGCGGTATGGGAGCCAAGGGGACTTGGGCAAGCTTGTGCCTAGAGAAGGAAGAGGAGACAGTGGACATGGGGACGGGGTGATGCTTTACCATTCTGTGAATGTCTGCAAGGGATGGAGGAACAAAGGGACCAAGGAACAAGAAGACAGAGGCAGGAGGTGGCCAAGAGGGCAGAAACCAACTTACTCAATATTTGCAGAATTTGAAAACCCTTTGAAAGATGGCCTGCCTCTTTCTGTTCACATCCCAGCAATTCAAGCAAAGCACAGGGCCTCACATTAGTGATTGAGCACATTCCAGCCATATAGCCAAACTCTGGCCAGACTTTCCACCTCCATACAGCTGCCCCTGATCACCTCACAGGCAGGGTAAGTGACACTCAAGGAGGCAACAGAATCAGGCATGGTACTGCATGCCCCAAATCCCAGCACCTGGGAGGTGCAGGCAGGAAGATCAGGAGGTCAAATCCAGCCTTGTATACATAGTGAGCTTGAAGTCAGCCTGGGCTACATGAGATTCTGTCCCTCAAACAAACAAACAACAACAAAACAACAACAAAAGTGGTCTGGAGAGATGGTTCAGCACACTCTGACAGAGATCCAAATTTGGTTCCTAACATCCACACTGGGTGACTCACAATGGCCTGGAACTCCAGATCTAGGCTCTTAAGGGTGCCTACACCCAAATGTGTACATACCCACACAGAGGAGGTAGAAATTGGCTAGGCAGTTTAGAGTAAAAAGACCCCAAAGAAAGTAACCATTATCTTTCTTGGGTAAAAGCCAGAAATGCCCATGGGTCTCTCTGTGGCCTTGTCCTTGAAGTGCTTGGGTGCTGGGATCCCTGTCTGGTTCTGAAGTGATGTTACCGTTACCTCTTTAAATGGAAAACTATTAGAGTAGCCACAAGAGTCCATTAAGGGAAAACTGCCTAAGAGATAGTGTCCTGGGCCTGGGTAGAGACCTAACATTCAAGTTGGGCTGGGTCAATTACCTGGCTAAGAAACCGCCCCTCAGTAAGGAGGGACCACCCAAGGATGGTGGGCTCACCTTAAGCTATGTTAAAGAGATAGGTGGAATAATAATTATTCCTTTAATGGGAAACTGTACTTTTCCTTTCTAGAATCTCCCTCCTCTCTCCAGCACAATCCCTATAAGCTGCTGTGTGGCTGCAATGTTCACTGAGTCTGCTCAGCTTACATACAACTTAACCTGTTATTTGTCGTGACTCTCTTTTGGATGCTGGTCAGAACCTTAGGTTGCTTTTCCTGATACTTTGGGTTTCTTTACTTTTTCTCCTGTCCAACTTGTGGTTGCTTCTGGGCTACATGGCTGATCTCCATACTGACTTAACTCAAGTGGCATGTTGTTGTTTTTCCCTCTTCTCCATTTCTGGGTAGCTGCTGAAATTTACAGCTTATCTAGCCTTGGAATGTTTTTCTTTTAAACTAATAAAATTGTCTTCAAGCTTCAAAAAAAAAACTTTAATAGCTGGGCAAGATGACATATTTCTTTAATCCTAGCACTCCGGAGACAAACGCAGGTGGAACTCTGTGAGTTTGAGGCAAGCCTGGTCTACATAGTGAGTTCCAAGGCTACATACTGAGACTCTGTCTCAGAAAAAAATTTGTAGGAAGCTTTCTTTTGTGCTGAGCAGGGACCACTTGGCCCTGCTAAGGGGATGGGGACACAACACCTGCCAGCAGCTTCTATAGGGAACTGACCTCTTAGAGCAGAGACCAGCCGGCTACTTCCTGTAGCCTGGCTTGGGTGTTATTTCCAACTCAGACCCTTAGCCTGGAACCACGAGACATGCGTTCCACTCTTGGCCATGACTTCCCACCTGCCCAGAGACTGCTGAACCCTGGACAGGAATTTCAGCTGATGGCTGTAGGCCTATCTCCAGTCTATGTCCACTCACAGCACCAGCTACCCAGATTGGCGGTCCACACTGGGATGGGACCTCTTTCCAACCCAGTGGCCACCTAAACAAAATGCAGGCTTGCCTTGGCCTGTATGCATGCAAAAGATTAAAATAAATAACGGCCAGGAATTCTGTAATGATGTTAATGAGAAATTAAATTTATTCCTTGCTACAGCCTGCTTTTATAAACCAAATGACGTCAGTTCCCAGGGCCAATCGTAGGCCCCCCAACTCTGTGCCACTGCAGTTTCCTCACCCAGCATCACCCAGCTAGGCCACATTGTTTGCTCCTCCTTGGGGCGGGGTCAGACTCTCAGCCATGCAGTGCCCTAAGAGGTGCTAGCTGAGAACTAGCACCCAATTCAAATTGGATCTTCCCACAAAAAAATTTCTTTTGGTCTTTTTGAGTCAGGGTCTCCCTGTAGCCCCAGCTGTCCTGGAACTCACTCTGTAGACCAGGCTGGCCTTGAACTCACAAAGATCCGCCTGCCTCTGCCTCCAGAGTGCTAGGATTAAAGGCATGTGCCACCACACCAGAAAAAACAAATCTTGGCCAGGCAAGGTGACACATGCCTTTAGTCCTAGCACTCAGTAGGCAGAAGCAGATGGATGGATATCTGTGAGATGGAGGCCAGCCTGGTCTACATACTAAGTTCGAGGCCAGCTGGGGCTACCAGGATACCCTGTCTCAAAAAAAAAAAAAAAAAAAAACAATTTGTCCAGGGGCTTCGAGATGGCTCATCAGTTAAGAGCATTGGCTGCTGTTGCCGAGGACCCAGGTTCAATTCCCAGCAGCACATGGTGACTAACACCTGCTATAACTCCACTTCCAGGAGTGCAGCACCGTCTTCTGCCAATACACACGGGGTAAGAGTAATAAAATAGTTTTTAAAATTTACCTAGCATGGCAAGCCCCTGGCCCATCCCCAAAACCACTGAGAAAGAACAAAATAAACTTCAAGGATATAAAAGAAAAATAAAAGCAAGGGGAAGGAGAACAATCAGAGCTGCGCATGGGGGCATTTGCCTGTAGTCTCAATATTCGGGAGGCAGAGGCACAGGTAGGAGGGTCACTGACCTCCAGGTCAGCCTCACTATATAGCAAGTTCCAGACCAGCTGAGGCTACAGGCTCACGGGAGCACTAAGAAGGGGCTTCATCCATGTCACAGTCTGGGGAGGTCGCATTGAATGAGGAGCAAAGATTAGGAATGGAGAGAGAACAGAACCAGAGAGAGAGATGAGAGATATAGAGAGAGAGATAGAGAGAGAGAATAAAGAGAAAGAAAAAAAAAGAAGAGAAAAAGAGAGAGAAAAAGAGAAAGAGCCAGAGAGAGAGAGTCAGAGAGAGAGAGAGAGAGAAACCAGAGAGAGAGTGACAGAGAGAAACCAAGAGAGAGAAGAGAGAAAGCCAGAGAGAGATAGAGAGACGAGACATAGAGAGCCAGAGAGAGCCAAATAGAAGCAGATATAGAGAGAGAGATAAAATAGAGATAGAAGCAAAGAGAAGAGGTGGGAGAAAAGCCAGGAGAGAGAGAGAGAGTCAAGAGAGAGCAGCAGAGACGAGAGAGTAACTAGAGAGACAGAGAGAGTAGCCGAGACGCAGAGAGAGATGATGTAGACAGATAGGACAGAGGAGAGATGAGCCATAGATAGGAAGAGCAAGAGAGAGAGCAGAAGAGAGAGAGCAGATATAGATAGAGAGGAGCCATAGAGAGAAGGAGAGAGAGCCAGAGAGAGAGAGAGCCAGAGAGAGAGAGAGAGAACCAGAGAGAGAGAGTCAGAGAGACAGAGAGAGAGACAGAGAGAGAGAGCCAGAGAGAGAGAGAGAGAGAACCATAGAGAGCCAGAGAGAGCCAGAGAGACAGAGACAGAGCCAGAGAGAGCCAGAGAGAGCCAGAGAGAGAGAGCCAGAGAGAGAGAGCCAGAGAGAGAGAGAGCCAGAGAGAGAGAGAGAGAACCAGAGAGAGAGAGTCAGAGAGACAGAGAGAGAGACAGAGAGAGAGAGCCAGAGAGAGAGAGAGAGAGAACCATAGAGAGCCAGAGAGAGCCAGAGAGACAGAGACAGAGCCAGAGAGAGCCAGAGAGAGCCAGAGAGAGAGAGCCAGAGAGAGAGAGAGAGACAGAGAGAGCCAGAAAGCAGGTAAGGAGAGCTTTGGGAGGAGGGAGGGCGCCCACACAGAGCGCTCTCTCAGGACCACTGGCAGTAAAAGGACATAAGGCAGGAGTGGGGGAGCTGCAGGCAGGGAGGGAGGGCAGATGGAATGCTTCTGTCTCTGTTTAGAAGGCAGAAGACAGGGCTTGTTTTCGTCTGAGGAAAAAGTCTGTGGGAAGAGAGAAAGGTTGAAAAAGGAAGGGGGTAAAAAGGCACGCAGGGAGAGCAGGACCCCAAAGAACCTTGGACCTCGTCATCCACCTGTGACCTTAGACTAAGGAGACACACTGTTTTCTCTGTGTGAGGGCGGGGGTTACTAAGAGTAGAGAGATGCTGGAGCCGATATGGGGCTGGGGTACAGTGAGAAAACCTTGCACCACGCTGGATAGTGGGTTTCTAATCCTGATCCTTGTCCTAGTTGAGATCTAAATTAACCTTAAACTGATAGCTAATCTATGTTAGTGCTAATAATGCCTTCATTAAAATATTAAATTTAGGGGCTGGAGACATGGCTTGGTGTTTAACAACGCCACCGCTCTTGCAAGGACCTAGGTCTGGCACCCTGGCTTCACACGGAAGCTAACTACCATCCATAACTCCAGTTCCGGAGGATCTGATGCCCTCTTCTGACCTTCATGGGCATTGCATACATGGAGTGCACTTACATCCAGGCAATACACTCATACACATAAAATAAAAATAAATCACAAAATTGCCGGGTGTGGTGGCGCACACCTTTAATCCTAGCACTTGGGAGGCAGAGGCAGGCGGATCTTTGTGAGTTCAAGGCCAGCCTGGTCTACAGAGTGAGTTCCAGGACAGCTGGGACTACAGGGAGACCCTGTCTCGAAAAGACCAAAAAAAATAATAATAAATAAATAAATAAATAAATCTCAAAATTTAAATTTTCTTGTTTTATTTTATTTTATTTTATTTTATTTTTTTGGTCTTTTCGAGAAAGGGTCTCCCTGTAGCCCCAGCTGTCCTGGAACTCACTCTGTAGACCAGGCTGTCCTTGAACTCACAAAGATCCACCTGCCTCTGCCTCCCAAATGCTAGGATTAAGTTCCTAGGTATTTCATTGTTTTTGAGGCTATTGTGAGTGGGAAGGTCTCTTTGAATTCTGTCTCCACCAGTTGCCTTGTTCTTGGTGTAAAGAAAGGCCATTGATTTTTTTTTTTTTTAGGTTAATTTTGTATCCGCACTTTGCTGAAGCTGTTAATCGTTTCTAGGAGTTTCTGGTGGAGTTTTTAGTGTCCACTTAAGTAAACAATCATATCATCAGCAAATAGGGATAGTTTGACTTCCTCTTTTCCAATTAGTACTCCTTTAATATCCTTTTCTTGCCTTATTGCTCTAGCAAGTGTTTCAAGCACTATATTGAAGAGGAGTGGTGACAGGGGGCAGCCTTGCCGAGTTCCTACCTTTAAAGGGAATGTTTCTGTCATTTCCCCATTTAGGATGATATTGGCTGTGGGTTTCCTGTATATGGCTTTGATTACATTGAGGAATGATCCCTCCAATCCAATTCCTTCTAGGACTTTAAGCATGAAGGGATGCTGGATTTTGTCAAAGGCTTTTTCAGCATCAATTGAGATGATGGTGTGGTTTTTGTCTTTGATTCCGTTTATGTGTTTGATGATGTTTATTGATTTTCGTATGTTGAACCATCCCTGCATCTCTGGTATGAATCCAACTTGGTCATGATGGATGATCTTCTTGATGTGGGTCTGTATGCGATTTGCCAGTATCCTGTTTAGAATTTTGGCATCTGTGTTCATTAGGGAGATGGGTCTATAATTCTCCTTTTTAGTTGTATCTTTGCCTGGTTTTGGTAATAGAGTGATGCTGGCTTCATAGAAGGAATTTGGGAGAATTCCCTCTGATTGTATCCTTCTAAACAGTTTCAATAATAATGGTTGTAGGTCTTTTTGAAATGTTTTATAGAATTCTGCTGTGAAACTGTCTGGACCTGGGCTTTTTTTAGTTGGGAGGTTTCTTGTTACATTTTCAATTTCTTCATAAGCCGTGGATCTCTTCTTGGTTGAGCTTTGGTGATTCCCAGGATTTCAGATATTCATCCATTTCTTCTAGGTTTTCAAATTTGGTACAAAATTTAAATATTAATCTTATTTTTAATCACATGTATGTGTGTCAGCACATATGTATGTGCACCAGAATGAAGGTACCCCGTGGAGTTACAGGGGGTTGCTGGGAATCTCAGGCTCGGGTTTTCTACAAGAGCAGTATTCACTCTTTTGTGTGTGTGTGTGTGTGTGTGTGTATGAGTATACTGTCTGCATGTAAGTAGGTGTACCCTTGTCATGCAATGCCACGGAGGTCAGAAGAGGGTGTCAGATTCCCCTGAAACTGGAGTTAAAAACAGTTCTTAGCCATCATGTGGGTGCTGGGATTCAAACCCAGGTCCTCTGCAAGAGCAGTCGGTGCTCTTAACTGCTGAGCCATCTCTCCGATCCTGTGCTAAGAAAAAAGGTTACCCAGGCGTGGTGGTTCTCGCCTTTAATATCAGCACTTGAGAGGCAGAGACAGGCAGATCTCTGTGAGTTCAAGGCCAGCCTGGTCTACAGAGCGAACTCCAGGCCAGCTAGAACTAAAAGGGAGACCCTGTCTCAAAAAAGACCAATAAAAAGTTTACTATGATATTAAATATATTGATTTAATTTAAAAATATGTCAGAACATCAACCTCACACTTTCACATGCATGCACGTGCACATACACACATGAAAACACACATATACATGTACAATATACACACATGCACACATGCAAATGGAGACAAGAAAAAAATCAGAGTCCAAGTATGTCAATTGGTGCTAGAACAAAATCTGATATTACTGAAAGGGATTCAGTGGACCTCAACAGTGACGAGCAAGGCAATATCTATAATGCTCAGCACGAAACTGATTCAAATCCCTTATAAACATGCACAAAATTTGTTTTGTTTGTGGTTGTTGTTTGAGACAGGGTCAAAAAAACAAAAAAACAGAAACAAAAAAAAAGTAAGACAGGGTCCCATTATGTAGACCAGGCTGGCCTTAAAGTTTTTCAGGCTGACCTTAAGGTTTTGATCCCTCTGTTGAGATGGTTCTTTACTCAACCAGCTCTCTCTCACCCTTGGAATAGAAGCCAGTGCCACTTGGCAATCCTAAAAATAAACGCAAGAGAGACAAAGACACTGCTGGTTCTGAGCCAGAGACCAGCAAGGTCTAGGGAGGGTTCCAGACCAGCTGCACTAAGCCAAGACCTCTCTCCCTGATGGAATCAAAAGAATGCAAGGCCTAGGGATGTGGCTCCATTGGTAGAACAGTTGCTTAGCATGCATGAGGCCCTGGGTTTGATCCCCAGCACCACATAAAACTGGGTATGGTGGTATGCATGTGTAATCCCAGCACTTGGGAGATGGAGACAGGAGGATAAGAAGTTTAAGGTTGGGGGCTGGAGAGATGTCCTAACGGTTAAGAGTGCCGACTGCTCTCACAGAGGACCCGGGTTCGATCCCCAGCACCCACCTGGTGGACGAAAACTGTCTTTAAATCCAGTTCCAGGGGAATCCAACACCCTCTTCTGACCTCTGCAGCACTGCATGACACAGGTGCACAAACCTATATGCAGACAGTACATTCATACACATACGAAAATAAATAAAATAAATTTTAAAAAAATAAAAAAAAAGAAGTTTAAGGTCAGGGCTGGAGAGGTGGCTCAGCTGCCCTTGCAGAGAACCCAGGTTCAATTCCCAGCACCCACACAAGGTGGCCAACAATTATCCATAACTCCAGTTCTAGGGGAATCAATGCCCTCTCTGACCTCTGCAGGCATTGCATGACACGGATGTACTTACACACATGCAGATAATACATTTATACACATAAAATAAAAGTAATAAATAAAATATGAAAAAAAGAAGTTTAAGTCATCTTTAGCTACATAATGAGTTTGACACCAGCTGGGATAGTGAGATGCTGTTTAAAAATAAAAGTCCAAACTGTGAAGTTACTTCTTATTCCATCCAAAGTCCCCCAAATCGTCTCCAGCACCCTAGTGACACAGTCCCCATGGCTTACTGCTAAAATGTACTAATTTAGGTTTACTACTAAAATGTACTAATTTCATGAGCCAAGAGAAATTTCTACCATCTGTCATATAAGCAGCCTCACCTTGGGTGCTGGGCACATAACCTCCTACATCCCTGTACCAAGTTCCTTTTTATGCCAGGGGGTGGCTGTGTCCCCTTCCTTAGATTCTGGGCTGGCACACTCCACCTATGAGAAAGAGAGCTTGTCTCAAAAAACAAGGTGGAAGCTGGGTGTGGTCACCTAAGCCCCAGCACTCCAGAGGCAGAGGTAGGCAGATATCTGTGAGATCGAGGCCAATATGGTCTATATAGCAAGCTCCAGGCCAGCTAGGGCTATAGGGAAACCATGTTTCCAAAATACCCCCCCAAAAAAAGAAAAGAAAAAAAGTCAAATTAAACAAATAAAATGGACTTGCTTCATAATTTTTTGTCTCTTTTAAATGTTTTTTAAAGTGTTTTTTAAAATGTTTTTAAGTGTTCATTCCAAAAGACAATATATCAAATTCCACAATATGTGCCACCCAGAGTTTTGGTTCTGTTTGTTTAGAG
The DNA here is from genome assembly GCA_009823505.1 of Rhizomys pruinosus. NCBI lineage: Eukaryota > Metazoa > Chordata > Mammalia > Rodentia > Spalacidae > Rhizomys > Rhizomys pruinosus. Next base: position 1,021,622 of record VZQC01002072.1, on the reverse strand, counting down.
ACAGGTTTATTTTATTTTATTTATTTTTTATGTGTATGAATGTACTGTCTGCATGTAGGTCTGTGTGCCCGTGTCATGCAACGCCATGGAGGTCAGAAGAGGGTGTTGGATTCCCCTGGAACTGGAGTTCTCCTGGAACTGGAGTTACAGACGGTTCTCAGCCGCCATGCGGGTGCTGGAGATTGAACCCGGGTCCTCTGCAAGAGCCGTCGGCGCTCCTAACCACTAGGTCATCCCTCCAGCCCCTAGAGACTGGTTTTTAGGGCAAGGTAGAGACCAAGTCTTTCTTTTTTTTTTTTTTTTTGTCTGTTTGAGACAGGGTCTCTCTTTAGTCCCAGCTGGCCTGGAGCTCGCTATGTAGACTAAGCTGGCCTTGAACTCACAGAGATCCACCTGCGTCTGTCTCCCAAGTGCTGGGATTAAAGTTGTGCCAACACGCCTGGCAAGAGTGTTGTTACCTTTAGTTCTGTTTTCAGACAAGGACACTGCGTCTCTGAGGGTGGCATCACCTTGTCTTCAGTCTCATAGCTAGAAAGTAGTACAGTCTGATTACAGATCTATGTCCATCTGAGTTCAGGGAATCAAGGCTGGCTAGGGGACAGAGGGGAGCCTGCATCCCCATGACATCAGGAGAAGTTGTGCTCCCTCTCACCTACAGAGGATTGTCCTGGGCCACAGCAGGAACAGAGTGAGTGGGTATAAGGCCCTGTGTCCAGGTGAACTTGGGAACTCCTGATCAAAGTCTCTTCATGGCTTTGTTTAAAATACCTCCAGGAGCCAGGAGTGGTGGCGCATACCTTTAATCCCAGCACTTGGGAGGTATAGGCAGGCAGATCTCTGTGAGTTCAAGGCCAGCCTGGTCTACAGAGCGAGTTCCCAGGCCAGCTGTAACTAAAGGGAGACCCTGTCTCCAAAAACAAAATACAAATAAAAGACTATACTTTCAGGGATCATTTCTATAGTATGTTACTGGAGAAGTTGCTCTGACTGTGTAGAGTACCAGAAACCACGAGGAGGAGACGTAGCATTCTCTCCTGAGCGTGAAGCTGGCTCTTGGTGTTGCTTTTCTGCAACTGTCACTTGCCATTGATGATTGTTCTTCTCTCCTTCAGGAGAGTAGAGGGAGAGAATGCAGTCTCTGAGTGGTAAAATAATAATAATAATAATAATAGTAGTAGTAGTAATAATAATAATAATAATAAATAAAATACTTCCAGGTATCTCAGGGTCCTGATTGGATACCATTTCCAAAATGGCCCTTGGCTCAACCCCAGCTTGCTTCCCCCCCTGCCAGTGGCCACACTCTTGTTGTCTTATACCCACATGGTGGCTGCCACAGAACCAGCTGCACCAAGCATCCCCCTGGCACAGAGCTAGGGGTCATACCAGGCTCTTTCCAGTGTGTGTCACCCGCTTCCTTTCCTGTGACCTTACTGTCCCCTCCTGCCTTTTTTCTGTCACCCTGTGGCATCCTGTCTAATGCTCTCTTCATGGCTTCAAGCCAAACCAGAAACTCTTTGTTCCCCCTGGGTTAGTTGGACTCTACCCTGATGAATGAAACAGGAAAGACAAGGTGGCCTGTTAATGACACTACACGTCATTAAGCATGTAAGGCCAGAGGGCCTGGAAGAGCCACCCTGGGATTCTGAGTGAAGCTGTATAGGATTGGCTGACTAGGGGCCCTCCAAGGACCTGTTTGCATGAGTGTTCCCAATGGGGTGGGGGTGGGGGTTGGCATTCTTTTGGAGGGATGGGGAGGAGACAGGAAGCTTCTGGTGGGGATGCAGGTGCCTGGGACAAAAAGAGGTCAGGAATGGCATGTGACAACACAGATGGTGGAATCTGTAAATTGTCAGCCTCAGTGCACCCTGCCTCTCTCTAGATATGCCAAAAAAGCCAAGGGCAGTGCTTCTCAAAGATTGCAAGAGGTACCAGTGGAAGGGGTTTCTGCTTAATGCTCATGTGCCTGGTGGCATTTAAACAAGGTCTGTGTGAGGCAGAGGCTATTCTAGTCCTTTGTGGCTGCTTTGGTCCCTGGAGAGGGAGTGTGCTCCTGAAGCTAGGGAGAAGACCACGGGGTCTGTCCTACAGCTCTGAGGCTGTGGAGAAGTGGGTTTGGGACGTAGCAGCTCCCAGCTCCCTGACCCTCCCCCGCCAACCCCCAACCTCTCTCTGCTTTGCTTCTGGTGTTTTTGAGACTGGATCTCAGTATGTCACACTGGTTGGTCCCAAATTCACTTTGCAGACCAGGCTGGCCTTAAAGCCATAAAGATCTGCCTGCCTCTGCCTCCCAAGTGCTGGGATTAAAGGCTTGTGCCACCATACTCAGCAACTCTTTTATTTATTTGCATATTTATTGATATATTTAGTGTGGGGGTGCATGCATGGTCTGCAGATGGATCTAGGAGTTGTTTCTGCACATCTACCCTGTGGGTCCCAGAATCTAACTCAGGTCGTCAGACTTGGCAATAAGTGCCTTTACTCATTGAGCTATCTCTGTCCTTGAACTGTTGATCCTTCAGGGTCTTAGAGTAATAAGCTCCCTGCTGCCACCTCCTCTTGGGTAAACTGTTGCTGTCTTGTCCGTCCGTCTGTCTGTCTGTCTGTCTGTCTCTCTCTCTCTCTTTCTATCTTTCTTTGTTCTTCAGTGCTGGGGATGGAACTTAGGACATCCCGCATGCTAAGCAACACTCTATCTCTGAGCTCCATCCCAGCCCTGTCCTCCCTTCCCCTTCCTGTTCTCCCCCCCACCCCTGCCCCACTGGCCTGGAAAGTACTATATAAGCCCCCCCCCTCCCCCCGCCCCCAGTGTTGGGATTAAAAGCATTGCGCCACTAGCCCAGCTCCTCTGTTATCTTTTAAAGGCATTTCCCTTAGAAATGTGGGCAAATGCCTCTGTGGGTAAAGTGCTTGCCTAAGCATAAAGATATGAGTTTGAATCCCCTAGAAAGCCCCTCTAGGGAGATGAGAAGCAGAAACAGGAGAATCTTGGAAGTTCTCAGGTCAGCTAGGTTGCTGCACCCAACGGGAAAGAACTAAAAACCCTGTCTCAAACAAGGTAGAAGATGAGGGTGTCCTCTAACCTCTACACTGCCACGAGCCATGTGCTCCTGCATTCGTACATACAAATGTGGGGAAATCATAAAACTAAGCCCCTCTGCATAGCTGCTCTCCTGTAACTGTCAGCTCTAGGTGCTTTACAAGCCAGCACCTGGCTGTGGTAGGAATTCAGGACAGAGAAACCAGAGTCCGACATCATAGCCCCAGCTGCCACTCAGTTCCCCTCTGTGGGCCTGTTTACGTGATACAGCAAAGCTGAAGTTCCACCTTCTCTGGAACTCTCAAAGATTCACCCCATAAACATGTTATTGAGGGCCAGTCTGACAGGAGCTAGGACAGCATGGTGAATGGGGTCTGGTTCCCGACCGTGTGGTCTTTTGGGAAGCTCAGAGGTCTCTGCTGTGGCCGAAGCATCAACCTGTCCTACTAGGCTTGGTAAAAAAGCAGGTTTCCCAGCCTCTCCCTCCTGCCCCTGGACACAGCCAGGTTTTCTGAACAGACTCTTCTGGCTTTTAGCACCTATTTATGAAAACAGAGACTGCTGGGCTGGGGAGATGGCTCAGTGATTAAGAGCACTGGCTGCTCTTGCAGAGGGACCCAGGTATTGTTCCCAACACACACATGATGGCTAACAATTGTCCATAACCCCAGTTCTGGGGATCTGACGCTCTCTTCTGTGCTCCATGGACAAGGGCACTTATGTCTATGCAAGCAAAACACACACACACACACACACACACACACACACACACACACACACGCCACACATATGTGTGTTTTGTGTGTGTGCCTGACAACCTGACTGCAATACCTAGGACCCACATAGTAAAAGGAGAGAACCTACTCCCACAAATTGTCCTCTGACCCCCCCACTTTTTTTTTAAATTTTTTTTTTAATTTTATTTATTTCTGTATGTGTATCAATGTACTGTCTGCATGCGGGTTTGTGCACCCGTGTCGTGCAATGCCGCAGAGGTCAGAAGAGGGTCTCGGATTCCCCTAGAACTGGAGTTCTCCTGGAATTGGAGTTTCAGACGGCTCTAGGCCGCCATGTGGGTACTGGGGATCGAACCCAGGTCCTCTGCAAGAGCGGTCGGCGCTCTTAACCGCTAGGCCATCTCTCCAGCCCCTGACCCCCCCACTTTTAAAAAAATATTTTATTTGTTTTTTTCTGTCTTTGTTGTTGTTGTTGTTTTGTTGTCGTCTTTTTGAGAGAGGGTCTCCCTGTGGTCCCAGCTGTCCTGGAACTCACTCTGTAGACTGTGCTGGCCTCAAATTCAGAGATTCACCTGCCTCTGGCTCCCAAGTATAGGATTAAAGGCATGCACCACCATGCCAGGCTATTTTATTTTATTTGTATGAGTATATTGCTTGTATGTGTGTAAGTGCATTTGTGTTGTGCAATCCCCCTTGGAGGTCAGAAGAAGGTGTCAGATCCCCTGGAACTAGAGTTACAGAACATTGCTAGCCAGCCACCATTTGGATTCTGGGAATTGAACCTGGGTCTTCTGCAAGGACAATCAGTGCTCTTTACCACTGAAGTATCTCTCCAACCCCTAAATTTTTAAAATTTAAATTCAGGTAAGTTGGGCATAAAAAGCACGCCTTTTATCCCCGAACTTGGGAGGCAGAGGCAGCCAGATCTCTGTAAGACTAAGACCAGTCTCGTGTATACAGGGAGTTCCAGGCCAGCCAGGACACTCTGGTCAATCTCTGGTCTCCACATGCACAAATACACACAGAAACATGTACCACAGCCCCCCACCCCCCAACACACAATTTTTAAAATCAGGTTTGTTTGGCGAGCTGGAGAGAGGGCACAGCACTTAAGAGAACTGCTCTTCCAGAAAACTCCAGGTCTGTTCCAACACCCATGTTAGGTGGCTCACAATCACCTGCAAGTCCAACTGCATGTGATATGATGCCCTCTTCTGGCCTCTGAGGGCACTGCACTAACATTCACACATTTTTTAAATCTCTTTAAAAATTTTTTTTTTTTTGGTCTTTTTGAGACAGGGTCTCCCTGTAGCCCCAGCTGTCCTGGAACTCACTCCGTAGACCAGGCTGGCCTTGAACTCACAAATATCCACCTGCCTCTGCCTCCCAAGTGCTAGGATTAAAGGCGTGCGCCACCATGCCCAGCTAATTTTTAAATTATTTTTATTGAATTTTTTGAATTTTGATTGTAGACCCCCTCCCTATCTGCACCCCTATTATAGCCTCCCAAAGATTTCATGTACTCTGTCATATATTTTAAAGCCGATCCTGTTAAATTTGTGTCCCCAACTGGCCTTCAGTGTAGTATTTTAATCTTTAAAAAAAATTTTATTTTTGCCAGGCATGGTGGAGCACACCTTTAATCACAGCACTTGGGAGGCAGACGCAGTCGCATCTCTGTGAGTTCTGGGCCAGCCTGGTCTACATAGTGAATTCCAGGACAGCCTGGTCTACATAGTGAGTTCCAGGACAGCTGGGGTACAGGGAGACCTTGTCTCAAAAAATTTTATTTTTATTTTATGTGTATGAGCATGTTGCCTATATGTATGTGTTAGGTCTGGGTTTCAAGTGTATCCATGTCATGCAATGACCACGGAGGTCAGAAGAGAGCATTGGACCCCTCCCCCCCAACCCTAAGCTCTGATCTGGAATTGGAGTTAAGGACAGTTATTAGCTGTCATATGGGTGCTGGGATTTGAACCCAGGTCTCCTGCAAGAGCAACCAGTGCTCTTAACCACTGAGCCATCTCTCCAGCCCCTATTTTTTTTTAATCTTAGGAGAGAGAGAGAGAGAGAGAGAGAGAGAGAGAGAGAGAGAGAGAGAGATGCTTTGCCACTGTTTCATTTTTCCCTTTTAGGCATCAATTAAGGTCTTACTCTAAACCACACAGATTAAATTCTCTCATCCACCCTCCACCCCGTGACCTCTCTCAGAGTCCCCGCCCCATTCCCCATCTCCAGTGCGGTCCCTGAGTCATCTTCCTGATTGCCTTGGGGGTCAGCGCTGTCATTTCTCCAACTAAGTGTTTCTTACAAATAGACTATATCGGGCTGGAGAGATGGCCGCGACCGCTCTTACAGAGGACCCGGGTTCGATCCCCAGCACCCACATGGCGGCCCAGAACCGTCTGAAACTCCAATTCCAGGAGAACTCCAGTTCCAGGGGAATCCAACACCCTCTTCTGACCTCCACGGCATTGCATGACACGGGTGCACAAACCTACATGCAGACGGTACATTCATACACATACAGAAATAAATAAAAATTAAAAAAAATAGACTATATCAGCATTGCTCTCCTTTAGATCTCTCTCTCCTTCTCTCTCTCGTTCTTTCTCTGCTCTTCCTCCCCCTTTCTTTGCATGAATTAGCAATTTGACCCCCTAAATCCTCCTCCATAGTCTATATCTCATTACAGTACATCAAAGGTTAGACGTTTTGTGTTGGGCTGGAACTTCTGAAAGAACGCTGTCTGGAGCCTTTGATTGCTCTAGTCTGACCTGTTCACTGTTCCGATTCTGGCTCAGGGTTCCCTAACCTTTTTCTTGGGTCACTCCTCCACTTCCCTTTTCTTGTTTTTAGAGGAACATATCCTCCATTCTATGGCTGTGAGAATAGTTGAATGGGAGCTGTTTTGAGAACTGGCATGTCTCCACATGCTTCTCCCCTTACATTTAATTAATAGGCAGGGTGCACCTTCAGGTTGGGGATAATTTTTTTTGGGAAGTCAAAGGCAATGTTCTCTTTTTTTCTCGCAGCGTGGTTGAGCACTCCAGCGTTACTTTGTGTCTTCATCTTTTCATGTGACTTTGCTTTCTCTCTGTGAGTCTGCAAGCTCTATTCTGTGATGGCTGCCCCTTGGGGAATATGTTCCTACTTCCTCTCGGCCTATTCACTCTGAAAACTTTTCCTGCATCCTAAAACTCTTTAATAACTTCTTTTTCCTCCTCCTTCCCCCACTAACCTTGCTCTGTTTATTTTTAAAAAATTTGATTTATTTATTTTTATTTTATGCATATGAATGTTTTGCCTACAGGCATGTAAATGTACCTATTCATGCAATGCCAGAGGAGGCCAGAAGAGAGCGTTAGATCTCCTGAAACTGGAGTTATAGAAGGTTGTTAGTTGCTGGGAACTGAACCTGGGTCCGCTGCAAGAGCAACCAGTTCTTCTAACCACTGAGCCATCTGTCCAGCCCACTCTGATCTCTTTTGAGGGGAACTCTTCAATGTTTCCTGGGTTGGCCTTGAACCCCTGGGTTGAAGGATTCCTCCTGCTGCCTTAGTGACTAGAACTACAGGTGTGCACCACTGTGTCTTTTCTGTTTTCCTTTGTTTTAAAAAATGGTGGTACTTTTAGCATATTTACTATTTATTTATTTTTCATTTGTAATTTTTTTTTGGCCTTTTTTTTTTGAGGTAGGATCTCCCTGTAGCCCCAGCTGTCCTGGAGCTTGCTATGTAGACCAGGCTGGCCTTGAACTCACAGAGATTCACCTACATCTGCCTCCTGAGTGCCGGGATTAAAGGCATGTGCCACCACACCTGGCAAGTCATTTATTACTATTATTATTTTGGTATTTTTGAGACAGGGTCTCCCTGTAGATCCAGCTGGCCTGAAACTACCTCTGTAGATCAGGCTGGCCTTGAACTAACAGAGATCTGCCTTCCTCTGCCTCCCAAGTGCTGGAATAAAAGGTGTGCGCCACCACACCAGGCCCATTTGTAGTTTTAAAGATTTACTTTTATTATTTTAAATGATGTGTATATATGTGTGTCTGCATATGGATATAAAACACACACACACACACACACACACACACACACACACACACACGCCTGCAGAGGCCAGAAGAGGAAATTGGATCTCCTAGAGCTGGAGCTACAGGCTATTGTGAGCCAGCCTGTGTGGGAGCTGGGAAGACCCGGTCCTCTTCTAGAGTAATCCGTGCTCTTAATGCTGAGCTATCTCTCCAGCTCCAAAGAGGAAGGAAGAATGGGTTTATCTAGTACAAGGAGTTATACCCTGGGGCCCAGGCATGCTAGGCAAATACTCTACTGACTGAGCTGCATCCCCAGCCCCACTGTGTGTGTTGTGTGGGTGGGGTGGTGTGGGGTGTGGTGGTGTGTGGTGTGGTGGTTGGTGTTAGTAACATGATCTTGCTATCTAGGGTGGCCTCGAACTCATAGCTTTAACCTGCAGTCTTTATGACTTCTTTTTCATTTCTATTGTATTTTTTTTTTCTCTTTCTTTTTTTTTTTTTTGAGGTTTTTTTTTTTTTTTTTTTGTGTCCTTTTTAGAGACCGGGTCCCCTGTAGCCCCAGCTGTCCTGGAATTCACTCTGTAGACCAGGCTGGCCTTGAACTCACGAAGATCCACCTGCCTCCCGAGCGCTAGGATTAAAGGCATGTGCCACCATGCCCAGCTTTTGTGAATTTTAAAGGAGGGTTTAAATTTAATTATGACGCTGGGCCGACACTCAACTCAGGAGGAATGTGGCCATGGAAAGCGGGTTACGCAGCAGCAATGCTTCCTAGGACGACTCTGGGGAAACAGAACCACTATTCCTGAGTTTGTTTGTATTTTTTGGTCTGCCTCCCGAGTGCTAGGATTAAAGGCATGCGCCACCACGCCCGGCTATTCCTGAGTTTTAATAATCCATTATTTCATTCTCCCCTGTTGTTGTGAGATCTTCAAATCCTTGAAGGAAGTTCATAAGAGCTGACCTCAATAGGTGTTTCTGAGGTGGAATGATCTCTGTTAGGGAGGGGGCGTATTGGGTCCTTACCACCATGAGTTTGGTAGAATTTACTTGCTGGTTAATAGATCTAACAAGTGAGTTAAGGATGCATGGGCCTCAAGTCAAAGCAACCAGAAGTCTAAGTTTACTGGTAGATCCAGGAAGTCTTCAGCTCTCAGCTGAGAAAGAAACTGGCTTGTTGGGAGAGAATCTTGACCCTAACCTGCCTAGCCAATTTTTAGCTCCTATTTTTTATCACATTACTCTCTGAGGAGGTCATCCCAAATGCCAAAAGGGAATCCGGGTGCTGACTGCTCTGATTTCTTCCATGCAGAAAAGGGGCGTGGGGGGTACCCCTGCTCAATGGGTCTATCTAAAAGACCCCCAAAAGTATAGTTATAGAGAGAACAAAGTCCTTGACTGGTACCTGTGAAGGAGAAGTGAAGGCAAGAGTAGTTAGGTACATTTTCTAGGCAGGGAACCAGGAGATGAACAGGGTGAATCAAATGTCCAACTTAAAAGTCCATTAGCATTTCTCCATGAGGGGTTCTGAAGCATCCATTATTGGTTTCTCCTTTTGTTCGTTTGGCAATGGTGTCCAGACTCAGGATCTGTTTTCCAGACATTTTGATAACAGTGTGAGTTTCCTCTTAGGTAGTTGCTCCTAAGTCAGTGGTGACTGGGAACAGGGTAGGAAGGCTGGGGCTGAGGAACTTCTCTCAGCAGCGGCCCCCTGGCAGTTCCCACCTCCAGCAGGTACGAATCTCCGTGGGACCTCCAAGTGTTGTAAAGTTGAAGCGGAGAGACCACTCACTTCTCCACGTGGAGGTTTTTTTCTTTCTTTCTTTTTCTTTTTGAGATAGGGTCTCTCTTTAGACCCAGCTGGCCTGGAACTCACCTGCCTCTGCCTCTCAAGTGCTGGTATTAAAGGTGTGTACCACCAGGCCCAGGTTTTGTTTAGTAATGTTTATTTCAGATCTATCTATGTATCTACACACACACACACACACACACACACACATACACACACACACATATACATGTCCGTGTAAGTATTACACATGTGTGTGTACAGATGTGATTGTGCTGAGGCTGGAAAAGAGTGTCAGAGTCCTTAGAGCTGGAATTACAAGTATTTTGGAGAAGCCTGGCTTGTTCCATGGGTGCTGGGATCCAAACTCCAGTCCTCATGAATGGCAGTAAGTGCTCTAAACTGCTGAGCCTTCTCTCTAGATTGTAAATAATTATTAATTTTTTTTTTTGGTCTTTTTGAGACAGGGTCTCCCTGTAGCTCTGGCTGTCCTGGAACTCACTCTATAGACCAGGTTGGCCTTGAAATCACAGAGATCTCTCTGCCTCTGCCTCCCAAGTACTAGGATTAAAAGCATGCACCACCACGCCTGGCTATTAATTTTCTTTTAGTACTAGAAAGTGAAGCCAGGGTCTCACATATGTTAGCACCTGGTCTACTACTGATCTGTATCCCCAGTCCTGTTGTTAATTTCTGTTATTATATATTTATTGTCCAAAATAATTATTTCCATTATATTTTCTTTTATTTATTTTTTTATTTATTATATTTTAAGGGATTCACAATATAAGAGCACAGTTGTTTTCAGATCACATTGACGTTGCTCAGTTTGCCATATAATTAAGTAATTGGTGCTACCATCCACAGATGAGGTATACCATTCATCGTTTGTTTTTCTGGGACTGTGTTACTTCACTGGGCATGATATCTTCTAGCTCCAGCCATTTACCTGCAAAGCTCATGATGTCATCTTTCTTTACCATTGCATAGAACTCCATTGCATAGATGTACCACATTTTCTCTATCTACTTGTCAGTTGAGGGGCACTTGGGTTGGTTCCAGCTCCTTGCTATTGTGAAGAGAGCTGCAATAAACATGGCTGTGCATGTATCTCTGCAGTAAGATGAGTCTTGTGGGTATATGCCCAGGAGTGGTATGGCTGGGTCAGGTAGCAAGTCATTCCACATCTTCCAAGGGTTCTCCACACTGTTTTCCAAATCCCCACAACCTCTCCAGCACTTGATATCATTTGTTTTCTTGACCATTATATTTTCATAAATGTACATTATATATTTTGATCATATTCATTCCTAAGAATAAACTTTTATTTTAGTTTTAGTTTTTTTTGTTGTTGTTGTTTTGTTTTGTTTTTCTTGAGACAGGGTTTCTGTTTAGTCTCAGCTGGCCTAGAGCTCCCTATGTAGACCAGGCTGGCCTTGAACACACAGAGATCCACCTACTTCTGCCTCCCAAGTGTTGAGATAAGGGCATATACCACCACATCCTGATGTTTGGGGGGAGATTAAAATATTTTATTTATTATTTCTATTTTATGTGTATGAATGCATTACCTGCTTGAATGTAAGTGCACCCGTGTTGTGCAATGCCCACAGACAACAGAAGGTGTCAGATTCCTTGGAACTGGAGATATAGACAGTTGTTAGCTGCCATGTGGGTGCTGGGATTCAAACCCTGGTCCTCTTCTTCCTTTCTTCCATAGGCAACCAGCTGCAGGCAGTCCCCAGACTCTGAGTGAGGTTCACAAGAGCGCAGGCTGCCCCTGGATTCTCCTTGCTGGTGAGGGACTCTCAGTCTTCCCTCCTCCCATTTCCCCTGTTTGTTGTCCTGTCTTGTTCTTTTGGTTTCTATGAGTCCATTTCTTAAAATAAAACAATCTCTACTGTCTTGTCTAGGCCTCTGGGGGCAGAAGGGGAAGTGCATGAGCTCTGCCCACCGTTAATTAGAAGTTGCTCTAATTGGATTTTGTGTTGTCACCTCAAATCCAACTGGACCCAGAACGATCCTTTTATCTTCCACTACAAAATAAGCTCTTTCTCCATATAGCCTGGTTTCCTGGTCCCCGTCGTCCTCCTCTCTCTCCATGTAGCCTGGTGTCCCCCCCCCTCCCCCTGCAATCCTCCTCTCTCTCCATGTAGCCTGGTTTCCTGGCCCCCGGCGTCCTCCTCTCTCTGTTATCTGAGGTTTCAAACCATCGGGTCCCCTTTAGGTCATGTTCTTTGTCTCCTTTCTCTCCATCCTCATGCCAGGCCTCCCGCTTGCCTTTCTCTCTGCTCACAGCTGCCACCCAGAGCTGGCTTCTAATAGCAGGGCCCTAGGAACAGCCATGCCTGTGTCCCAGTACTTGGGAGGGAAGGAGAGAAGGATCGGGAGTTCAAGATCATTATAGCTAGTTTGAGGCCAGTTTAAGCTATCAAAAAAATAACTAGGGCACTGGTTGCTCCTGCAGAGGATCCAGGTTCAATTCCCAGTACCCACATACCAGCTGACAACTGTCTGTAATTCCAGTTCCAAGGGATCCGACGGCTTCTTCTGACGTCTGTGGGCATCGCGCGACATGGGTGCACTTACATACATGCACACAATATACTCAAACACTTACAAAAAAATCATAAATAAGGGCTGGAGAGATGGCTCAGCTGTTAAGGGCACTGGCTGCTCTTGAAAAGGACCCAGGTTCAAATCCCAGCACCCACATGGCAGCTAACAACTGTCTATAACTGCAGTTCCAGAGGATCCAACTCCTTCTGTCCTCTGCAGGCATTGCATGACACGGATGCACTTGTATACATGCACACAATACACACATACGCATAAAATAAAAATAAAGCTACTCTTTTTAAATGAATAGAATATTTTTTAATATTTATTTATTTATTTATTTATTTATTTATTTATTTATTTATTTGTATGAATGTACTGTCTGCATGTAGGTTGGTGCACCTGTGTCGTGCAGTGCCGCAGAGGTCAGAAAAGGGCTTCAGATTCCCCTGGAACTGGAGTCAAAGACTGTTCTCAGCCACCATGTGGGTGCTGGGGATTGAACCAGGGTCCTCTGCAAGAGCAGTTGGCGCTCTTAACCGCTAGGCCATCTCTCCAGCTCTAGAATATTTAAAAATAGAAAGTAAAACTAAGAGGGTAGGTGAGATGCCCCAGCAAGTAAGAGCATTTGTCAAAAAAAGCCTGAGTGTCAGCCGGGCATGGTGGCACACACCTTTAATCCTAGCACTTGGGAGGCAAAGGCAGGCGGATCTTTGTGAGTTCAAGGCCAGCCTGGTTACATAGCGAGTTCCATAGGGACAGCCAAAAGAGCCTACAGGGAGACCCGCTGTCTCAAAAAGACGCAAAAAAAAAAAAAAAAGCCTGAGTGTCTGAGAACCCACAAAACCAGGACGAGGTGACAAGCAGCTGTGATCCCAGCATGTCCATAGCAAGATGAGCGGCTGAGGCAGGAGAAAGTTCCAGAAGTTCACAGGCAGCCAGGCCAGAACAGGCACACAATACAACAGCAAAAACCAGAGGCCTTGCCTGACACAGGGAGGAGAGAACGGGCTTCTGACCTCCAAATGCATGCCACGGCATGTATGCACACACCATCACACAGCACACACATGCACACGATAATTAATAAAACAATAATTCATTAATATTTTAAAATAAAAGCTAATGAGGCAGGCGTGGTGGCACTCACCTTTAATCCCGACAGAGGCAGGTAGAGCTCAGTGAGTTTGGGGCCAGCCTGGTCTATACAACCAGTGTCAGGCCAGTCAGGGCTACAGAGTGAGACCTTGCTTCACACCGAAAAAACCAAAAAATAAAAAATAAAATAAATAAAAAGAAGAAAAAGGAGGAGGGGGTGTAGGAAGAGGAGCTGTTCTAACCCCATAAACTGAGCTACATCCCCACCCCCTTACTCAACAATATCAGATGTTGGGGGACTGGAGAGATGGTTCAGTGGTTAAGAGCACTGGCTGTTCTTGTAGAGGACCTGGGTTCAGTTTTCAGCACCTCGATGGAGGCTTAATGACCATAGGTAACTGCAGTTCCAGGGGATCTGATGCCCTCTTCTGGCCTCTGTGGGCATTGCACAACATGAGTACACAGTTATATGGAGACAAAATTTTTTAAAAAATCTGATGTGCTAGGAGTGGTGGCACACACCTTTAATCCTACTGCTTGGGAGCCTCTACATAGTGAGTTCCAGGACAGCTGGAGCTACAGACTCTATCTCAAAAAGACATAAATAAATAAATATCTGATGCTGTTGATAGTAGGAATCCAAGTGTGTGGATTGAGCAGACAGTTTTCCGCCCCGTGGCCCCATCCTCTTCTCCATCCGATTTCCCCTTGTTCTGTGGGACGCAGCCATTCTGAGCCAGCAGTCTTTCCTGACTCCTCTAGTCACCCCCACACACACGCAGCTCAAATGCATGCATGCGACATGAAGGTCCAGAGCTACCCAGGGGAGCTCTCCACACAGTGCCTTTTCTAGGTCCCCACACCAAACCAATGTCTCATCTCACACTGGTGCCAGTCGTTCGTCTCCCTGGTTCTGACCTGTTCCATATTTTCAGCTCTTCTATGCAGGACGTTCTCAGTCTTGAAAGTGATGATTGGCCTCAGTATTTCATTATTTGTCTATTTCTGTTCCTTTCTCTGAGCTGCCTTCATTGTCACCATATTAATAACAGTCTTTAGAGGAGGCTTTTAAATAATTGAGCAGCTTGCAAGTATCACAGGGAAGACTTTCTCCCCAAAGAGGGTTAAGTAGAGCAGGAAGGACCAAAGTAGGGTTTTTCGACAGGGTCTTTTGAAAAGACACATGTGGGGGGGGGTGCACATATGTGTAAGTGCACACGTATGTATGTGCTCATGCATGTGGAGGCCAGAGAACAACCTCCGTCTGCCGCTCCTCAGAACCTGTCCACTTTGTTTTTCAAACAGGGTATCTTTTTAGCCCGAGGCTCACCTAAGCGGGAAGGCTAGACCGGCTGGCCAACAAGTCCTGGGGGTCAGCCTGTCACAAGTCCTGGGGGTCTGCCTGTCTTTGCCTCCCAACGCTGGCATTGCCACTGTGTGCCACCGCGCCTGTGTGGGTTCTAGGGGTCAGACTAGGGTCCTCCAGTTTGTACAGCAAGCACTTCACTGACGGAGCAGCTCTCTGTTCCTGCAGGGAGCTTCTTTTGACTTATTACTCTACTTCTTTCCATGCTGCTGGTACTTTTGTCATCTGTTTCATGACTCCTGTGTCATTCCAGGCCTGAGCCTTCTAATGAGCTCAGCACTCCCCAGAGCTCTGAGCATCAGCCTGGGTGTAGAGTAGATGCTCAGTAAACATTGCTAAGTTGGCTGTGAGCTCTGTGGTAAAGAAAGACACATGAACCAGCCTGGGGTCATTTCTCTGGTGTGGAAGCAGTATCCGTGCCAGCTCCAATCAGCCCTGGGCTGCTGGAGGAAGTGTGGTAGCTTAGGAACAGGATGATCCATGAAGAGGGCATCTAGAGGCAGCCAATCAGAACCAGCTTCTCTTTGGGGAACAGGAAGCAAGAGAAGAGCAAGGAAACAGCTAGATGGAGGAAACCAGAAGTGGGTGTGATGGGGTAGGAGTTGGTGGGGTGGCCAGAGAATCAGGGTGCAGGGCATGTCCTGGATTGAGGACTTAGGAACCTTTACACACTAATGGTGCCATGCTGACCCGCCCCTCTGTCTCTTGAAGCGTGTTATCTCCTGCCAGTGCTCACAGGAATTCCATGTGTTGGACAGCCACTCCCACCCCAGGGTTCCCAGACTTCTGTTGGTGGAAGGGACCCTCCCCACTTCCTCCCTGCCAAACTTGGTCCCATGATGGTTTCCAGAACACACAGGGTCCCACCCATCCTCTTCCAGAGCAATCTGCAGTGAACCGGATTCTGAGAAGAGTCTTGTGTGTGTGTGTGTGTGTGTGTGTATCTGTATGTATACATAAGTGTGTGTATTGTACATGCATATTTATCTATGTGTGTTATGCATTCATGAATATGTGTATATGTATACATATATGCGTACATGTGTGTTTGTGTATTGTGTAGGTGTATACTGTCTGTCTGTATGTATCTATATGTGTATAAATATCTATGCATACATGTTGTATGTATATATGTATGTATATATGTTGCATTATGTATTATACGTGTCCTTGTATATGCATGTATGTGTGTATATGTGAAGTTGATGAAATATGATTTGAGGAAGAAAATCCAGTCATGCTCAGAAGCCTGCACGATCCTCGCCCCAAGTTCCTAAAAAAAAACCACACAATCACCCCAACTTAGAAACTCATTATACAGCCTCTGTCCGTGGCTCTGTCCCCTTCCTCCTCATCCGAGGGTCCACCCTCTCCCCCTGTGTGACTAAACTCCTTGAAAGAGTTAGATCTGCACCTCTATCCCCCACACCCTCAGCCATGCCCCCCGCCCCCATTGCCGTCTGGCATCCCTCTCCAGGGCCCTGCCTTGGCCTGGGCAGCCTCCTCTCCTGGGTCTCTTTGTTTTAGGCTTCCTTCATGGCCAGGCCTTTTGCTCCACAACGAGGTGTGGGCCAGATGTGCCTCAGCAGTCCTCCCGTCCACCTGCCATCAGGGGCAGCCAGATGTGGGCCAGATGTGCCTCAGCAGTCCTCCCGTCCACCTGCCATCAGGGGCAGCCAGATGTGGGCCAGGTGTGCCTCAGCAGTCCTCCTGTCCACCTGCCATCAGGGGCAGCCAGATGTGGGCCAGGTGTGCCTCAGCAGTCCTCCCGTCCACCTGCCATCAGGGGCAGCCAGATGTGGGCCAGGTGTGCCTCAGCAGTCCTCCCGTCCACCTGCCATCAGGGGCAGCCAGATGTGGGCCAGGTGTGCCTCAGCAGTCCTCCCGTCCACCTGCCATCAGGGGCAGCCAGATGTCACCTTCGAGCCAAGCTGACATTTTGCTTCTCCTTTGTCCTGACTTCAATGGATTCTCCCTGGGGACACAGGCCCCTACACTTTGGTCATACCTCCCCGCCCTTCCCCCCTTTCTGAGAAGGGTCATGTAGTTTGGACTGGCCTCAGACTTGCTGTGTAGCCAAGGCTGGCCTTAAACTACCTGATCCTCCTTTGATCCCCGAAGATGAGATTCCAGGCACCTGCCACCACACCCAGCTCAGCTCAGCTCTTCTTCTTCTTTTTTTGTCTTTTCGAAACAGGGTCTCCCTGTAGCCCCAGCTGTCCTGGAACTCACTCTATAGACCAGGTTGGCCTTGAACTCACAAAGATCCACCTGCTTCTGCTTCCCAAGTGCTAGGATTAAAGGCATGCGCCACCACATCCGTCAGCTCTTCTTTTAAACATTTGATTGGGTTTATTTCTTTCTTTCCTTGTGTGCAAATGTAGCCCAGCATGCATGTGAAATCAGAGAACAGCTTCCAGGAGTCAGTTCTTCCTTCTACAGTGCGGGTCCCAGGGCTGAACTCAGGTGGGCAGGCTCTGAGCCAAGCACCACATCCACTGAACCATCCCTCTGGCTCCAGCTCTTTTTTAAAAAAATAAATAAATAAAAATTATTTATGTTCTGAGACAGGGTCACCCAAGCTGGCCTGGAACTTTCAATCCTTTTGTTTTCAAACAAAATAGTTTAGCCACACAAAAGCTACCATGGATGACAGCAGGATGTGGGCTCTCATTGACCAACTCAAACCTGCATCACCGCGACACCAGAAAGCCCCTGGAGGGCCCTCCCTCGAATTCCCTTCCTCTAGAAGACAGCCAAATCCCAAATCTGTTTATCATTCCTACAAATCCTTTAAATGTCGTTGCATGTTACATTATTTTCAAATATGATGTAGCAGGGCGTGGTAGCACATGACTTTAATCCCAGCGCACAGGAAGCAGAAACAGGTGGATCTCTGTGAGTTCAAGGCCAGCCTGATCTACATAGTGAGCTCCAGGATAGCTGGGGCTACAGGGAACCCCTGTCTCAAAAAATAAATAAAATTAATTTATTAATTAATTAATGGTGGCTACTAACCATCCTTAAATCCAGTTCCAGGGATCTGATGCCCTCTACCGGCCTGCAGGAGTATTGCACACAAGTGGTACCCCCCCCCCACGTACATTCATACATTCAGGCAAAATATTCTTACACATAAAATAAACAATAAATAAATAAAAATAAAGTGGTGGCACACACCTTTGATTCCAGCATTGGGAAGGCAGAGGCAAGTGGATCTCTGTAAGTTCCAGGCCAGCCTGGTCTACATAGTGAGTTTCAGGCCAACCTTGACTACAGGGGACCCTGTCTGAAAAAGACCAAAAAAAAGAAAAGAAATTGAAAGGAGAGAGCTGACTTCTGAAAGTTGTCCTCTGACATCCACATGAGTGCCATGCATGCATACCCACACTTAATACACACACGAGTGCCATGCATGCATACCCACACAGTACAAACAAGTGCCATGCATGCATACCCACACTTAATACACACACAAGTGCCATGCATGCATACCCACACTTAATACACATGAGTGCCATGCATGCATACCCACACAGTACAAACAAATGCCATGCATGCATACCCACACTTAATACACACGAGTGCCATGCATGCATACCCACACTTAATACACACACGAGTGCCATGCATGCATACCCACACTTAATACACACATGAGTGCCATGCATGCATACCCACACTTAATACACAGAGTGCCATGCATGTATCACCCACACTTAATACACACATCGCATGCATAACCCAGTGGCCATGCATGTATACCCACACTTAATACACACACGGGTGCCATGCATGCAAATACCGACACTTAATACACACATGAGTGCCATGCATGCGAATACCCACACTTAATAACACACGAGTGCCCATGCATGCAATACCCACAGTTAATACACCATGAAAAAAGGTTGCCATGCATGCACACCCACACTTAATACACATGAGTGCATGCATATCCACACTTAATACACACACGTGGTGCCATGCATGCATACCCACATTAATACACACATGAGTGCCATGGATGCATACCCACACTTAATACACACACGAGTGCCAGATGCATACCCATACTTAATACACACATGAGTGCCATGCATGCATACCCACACTTAATACACATGAGTACCATGCATGCATATCCACACTTAATACACACATGAGTGCCATGGATGCATACCCACACTTAATACACACGAGTGCCATGGATGCAACCACACAGTACAAACAAGTGCATGCATGCTACCCACACTTATACACACGAGTGCCATGCATGCATACCACACTTAATACACATGAGTGCCATGCATGCATACGCCAACAGTTATACACACATGAGTGCCAATGCATGCACACCCACACTTAATACACGTGGTGCCATGCATATCCACACTTAATACACACAAGATGCCATGCATACATACCCACACAATAAAAAACAAGTGCCATGCATGCATACCCACATTAATACACACACGAGTACCATGCATGCATACCCATCTGACTTAAACACTCGAGTGCCATGCATGCATACTCACACTTAATACACTGATAGTACCATGCATGCATATCCACACTTAATACACACATGAGTGCCATGGATGCATACCCACACTTAATACACACATGAGTGCCATGCATGCATACCCACACTTAATACACACGAGTGCCATGCATGCATACCCACACAGTAAAACAAGTGCCATGCATGCATACCCACACTTAATACACACGAGTGCCATGCATGCATACCCACACTTAATACACATGAATGCCATGCATACCCACACTTAATACACACACGAGTGCCATGGATGCATACCCATACTTAATACACACGAGTGCCATGCATGCATACCCACACTTAATACACACACGAGTACCATGCATGCATACCCACACTTAATACACACACGAGTGCCATGCATGTATACACACACAGTACAAACAAGTGCCATGCATGCATACCCACACTTAATACACACACAAGTGCCATGCATGCATACCCACACTTAATACACATGAGTGCCATGCATGCATACCCACACAGTACAAACAAATGCCATGCATGCATACCCACACTTAATACACACACGAGTGCCATACATGCATACCCACACAGTACAAACAAGTGCCATGCATGCATACCCACACTTAATACACTCAAGTGCCATGCATGCATACTCACACTTAATACACATGAGTGCCATGCATGCAAAACCACACTTAATACACACATGAGTGCCATGGATGCATACCCACACTTAATACACACGAGTGCCATGCATGCATACCCACAAAGTACAAACAAGTGCATGCATGCCATACCACACTGTAATATACACACGAGTGCACATGCATGCATACACCACACTTAATACACATGAATGCCATGCATACCCACACTTAATACACAGAGTGCCGATGCATGCACACCCACACTTAATACACACGAGTGCCATGCATGCATACCCACACTTAGTACACACGAGTGCTGTGCATGCATACCCACACTTAGTACACACGAGTGCCGTGCATGCATACCCACACTTAGTACAAACAAGTGCCATGCATGCATACCCAAACTTAATACACACAAGTGCCATGCATGACATACCCACATTAAATACACACGAGGCATGCATGCATACCCACACAGTACAAACAAATGCATGCATGCATACCCACACTTAATACACACACAGTGCCATACATGCATACCCAACAGTACAAACAATGCCATGCATGCATACCCACACTTAATACACTCAAGTGCCATGCATGCATACTCACACTTAATACACATGAGTGCCATGCATGCATAACCACACTTAATACACACATGAGTGCCATGCATGCATACCCACACTTAATACACACGAGTGCCATGCATGCATACCCACACAGTACAAACAAGTGCCATGCATGCATACCCACACTTAATACACACGAGTGCCATGCATGCATACCCACACTTAATACACACGAGTACCATGCATGCATACCCACCCTTAATACACATGAGTGCCATGCATGCATACCCACACTTATTACACACACGAGTGCCATGCATGCATACCCACACTTAATACACACATGAGTGCCATGCATGCATACCCACACTTAATACACACGAGTGCCATGCATGCATACCCACAGTTAATACACACATGAGTGCCATGCATGCACACCCACACTTAATACACATGAGTGCCATGCATATCCACACTTAATACACACAAGAATGCCATGCATACATACCCACACAGTACAAACAAGTGCCATGCATGCATACCCACACTTAATACACACACGAGTACCATGCATGCATACCCACACTTAATACACTCGAGTGCCATGCATGCATACCCACACTTAATACACATGAGTACCATGCATGCATATCCACACTTAATACACACATGAGTGCCATGCATGCATACCCACACTTAATACACACAAGATGCCATGCATACATACCCACACAAGTAAAACAAGTGCCATGCATGCATACCCACACTTAATACACACGAGTACCATGCATGCATACCCACACTTAATACACATGAGTGCCATGCATGCATACCCACACTTAATACACACGAGTGCCATGCATGCATACCCACACTTAATACACACACGAGTGCCATGCATGCATACCCACACTTAATACACATACGAGTGCCATGCATGCATACCCACACTTAATACACACGAGTGCCATGCATGCATACCCACAGTTAATACACACATGAGTGCCATGCATGCACACCCACACTTAATACACATGAGTGCCATGCATATCCACACTTAATACACACACGAGTGCCATGCATGCATACCCACACAGTACAAACAAGTGCCATGCATGCATACCCACAGTAATACACACATGAGTGCCATGATGCATACCCATACTAATACACACGAGTGCCATGCATATCCCACACTTAATACACACAAGTGCCATGCATGCATACCCACAGCTTAATACACACATGAGTGCCATGCATGTATACCCACACTTAATACACACACGAGTGCCACGCATGCATACCCACACTTAATACACACACAAGTGCCATACATGCATACCCACACTTAGTACACACATGAGTGCCATGCATGCATACCCACACTTAATACATACGAGTGCCATGCATGCATACCCACACTTAATACACACGAGTACCATGCATGCATACCCACACTTAATACACACACGAGTGCCATGGATGCATACCCATACTTAATACACACGAGTACCATGCATGCATACCCACACAATACACTCAAGTGCCTCCATGCATAAGCTATACCACACTGGCATTCTGTAAACATTGCCATGAGCACATCCAAATAAGAGTGCCATGCATGCATACCCACACTTAGTACACACGAGTGCTGTGCATGCATACCCACACTTAGTACACACGAGTGCCGTGCATGCATACCCACACTTAGTACACACGAGTGCCGTGCATGCATACCCACACTTAAACCATGGTCACATACCCACCTAGACACAGAGTGCGTGCATGCATACCCACACTTAGTACAAGCAAGTGCCATGCATGCATACCCACACTTAGTACACATGAGTGCCATGCATATCCACACTTAGTACACACAGTGCCGCTGTACACATGTACGCAGCATGCATGCATACCCACACTTAGTACACACGAGTGCCCTGCATGCATACCCACACTTAGTACAAACAAGTGCCATGCATGCATACCCACACTTAATACACACAAATAATAATAGTCGTACTAGTAACAGTAATAAATATAAATAAAAATAAGGGACCGGGGCTCTCCTAAGACCACCTGAAGCAGCCAGGTGGAAGGCTGGGTGCTTCAGCAAGGAGATTGTTGTTTGATTTAATTTAAGTGTCTTTGTTTGATTGTTTTTGTGGCGGTGTGGGGTGGAGCTGTCCTCCAGCCTGGTATTAAAGGTGGATTTGTGTGACGTCTTGAGATGGTGGGGTATTCCCAAAGCCACCTGCGAAGCACAGTCGGTACCCCCGCCTGCCAACTGGTTAACCTAAAGGAAGCCAGTGTCCAAGTGGATCTCTTTGGAGAGAGCTGTCAGACATTAAGGGAGAGTGGAGTTGGACTCTCCTAATAGAAAAGTCCAGAGCTTATAGAAGTCAACACTCCATAAAGCAAGGAGAAAAAGGAGGAAAAACGAATCATCAAACAAACAATGAATGATCTAAAGGAAGGCAAGCAAAGCAAGCCTTCAAGCAACAGTGAAGAGTGCATTTGGGATTCACATTGGATACAGGCAAGGAGAAGCCGTATGCCAGGGACACGAAGAGAGAGCCACATGGGAAAGGTGCAGGATAATATCCCACGCCAAGCTTTACCAACCCTGGGGAAGATTGCTAAGTGGGATCCCCTGGGGATGGCCCAGGGACACAGAGGTATCAGACAGTACTATTGTGAACATAGCTTAAAGAAGTACAAGATTATTAAAGAGCAAATCAGGGGCTGGAGAAGGTGGCCTAGCGGTTAAAGAGCGCCGACCGCTCTCCGTTAAGAGCCAGACGCTCTTACAGAGGACCAGGGTTTCGATCCCCGAACACCCACATGGCGGCCGAGAGCGTCTGAAACTCCATTCCAGGAGAACTCACAGTTCCAGGGGAATCCGACGACCCTCTTCTGACCTCCGCGGCATTGCACGACGGGTGCAACAGACCTGCATGCAGACAGTACATTCATACACAACAGAGAATAAATTAAAAAAAAAAAAAGAGCAAATCACAAGAATTAAGAAAAAGAGACCAAGAACTCAAGAGGGACTCAAGAGAACGAATGTCAAACTCCGGAGAGGAGTGGAAACACTGAAAGATCCCATGTTGAAAAAGATTAAGGAAACCAACCAGTTGAAAAGACAGACTACAAGAAAGAGATTGAGAAGCTCCACAAAAGGAAGTGGAAATACTAAATGAAAATCAGTGAAAGAAGGAATGATAAAGGAAATCAAAACACTCAATTCCAAATCAAAGAGGAACGAATGGAAAAGCCTCAGAAGCAGAATTGGAGAGAAGCAGAAAAAGAATAGTATACCTAGAAGATAACACAAACAACTAAAAACCGGTCAAAGTAAAGATTTATGAAAAATTGTTATACAATACACAAAGATTGGAAACAACCAGGAACTGTGGACACCATGAAAAAGATCAAGCTCCGACATCATAGGAGTAGTAGGAAGAGAAGAATCCCAGGAGAATGGTATTGATCAGCAATCTTCAACAGGCATAATAGATGAAATTTCCCAAACTAAAAAAGACAACCAATAAAATAACAAGAAGCACATAGAATTCCAGGACAAGAGTCAGAAAAGAAATTCTCCCACTTCAATCATAAGTCTAAAATGCTATAACCAAAACAAATGACAAAATCCTTTAAACCACAGAGAAAAAACAAACAAGTGACCTAATAAGGGAGTAACCATCAGAGATATATAACCTGATTTTTTCAGTTGCAAACTATGAAGCAAGAAAACATGGGAAAGCATATCCGCGTCTAAAAGATTAATAGATGACAACCCGTACATGACTTACCCAGCAAAATGTTCGATAGTAGTTGAAGGAGAGTGAAAACCCTTCCATGACATTAAACAAATGATAAGAATCAATGTCTGGGAAAACCACGCCTTCAGAGAATACTTGAAAGCAATTCAAAGACAGAAGAAAGGAAGCAAACCCCAGGAAAAAAAAGAAGAGAAATCAATAAAAGCATAAACTGCAGAAGTAGATGATCTTTTTGACATGTTTATGTAGCATTCTGCTAGTGAAAACTGTCTGGCCTGTGGCTTTTTTTATTTGGGGAGGTCTCTATTACATCTTCAATTTCTTTCCGATTGTTTGGGTCTGTTAAAGCTGTTTACTCTTCTTGGTTAGTTTGGTGATTCCCAGGATTTCGATATTCATCCATTTCTCTAAGGTTTTTTTTCAAAACTTGGTAAGTAAGGCTTTTGACTTATTCCCTATGATTTTCCGGATTCTTTTCCTTGTCAGTGATATTCCCTTTCCATCATCGGATTTGATAGATTTGGAGTTTTCCTGTCCTTCTTTTGACTTACGGGCTAGAGGTCATGTCTATCTTGTTTATTCTTCTCAAAGAACTCAACCGTTGTGACTTCATGATGTTTTTTGTATTAGTTTTCTTTTGTATTCTATGTCATGATTTTCTGTCCCTGATTTTTGTTATTTTTGCCTGGTCTTTTGCATTAGGGTGTCGAGTTTGTGTGTTGCCTTCTCAAGGCTTTTAGCTGCAGCGTTTAGAGATTCACTTGGCTCTTTCTAGTTTTTCTAATGTAGGCCCCCTAAGTGGCTATAAAACTTCCCATTTTAGGATGGCTTTTAAGGTATCCCATAGGGTTTTGTTGTGTTGTATGTATGTCATTCAGTTCCAGGAAGGCTTTTTTTCTTCTTGTTCGTTTGCATATTTCTTTCTTTTCTTTCTTTCTTTTTCTTATAGTTGTCTTTCTTCTTTCTCTTTCTTTTTTAATTTTTTTTGTAATTTTGTGTGATGTCTTTCCTGCATGTGGTCTGTGACCATGTCATGCAATGCGGCGGAGGGTTCAGAAAAAGGGTCTCAGTCCCCTCGGAACTTGGAGTTCTCTGGAATTGGATTCAGGCAGTTTTAGCCACCTAATGTGGGTGTCTGGGGATTGAACCTCAGGTCCTTCTGCAAGCCAGTGGTGCCTCTTTAAGCCGCTAGGCTCGATCTCATCCAGCCTCTTTTTTTTCTTTCTTTATCTCTCCTCCTTGACTGTTCATTATTCAGGAGGTGTTGTTTAGTCCCATAGTTTCTTGTAGATAGTAGGGCTTATCTGGTGCTTGATTATTGACACTTTATTGCACTGTGGTCTGTATATGAATACATGAAATTATTTCAATTTCTTATGTTTGTAGAGTTTTTGGCTCTGTGTCCCAGTATGTGGTTCGATTTTGGAGATGTTTGTTGGGTGTGTTGAGTAGCAAAGTGTATTCTCTGGCTTATTGAGGGTGGGAATATTCGGTAGTAAAGGGGTATCTTGCGGTTCCCACTTTGTGTGTATTATCATCATTGAGTTCAGATGTCTCTCTTTTTAATTCTTTGTCCTGTTGACGCTGTCCTAAAGGCCTCAGTGGGGTATTGAAGTCCCCTACTCTACATGAAGTGTTACTGGGGTTAGGTGTAGTGACTTGTCCGGAGAATTTATGAAAGTTTGGTGCACCCGAAATTGGGGTCATATATATTCTAATTGTGAATCTTCTTGGTGAATTGTTCTTTGATAAAAATGTATGGCCTTCTTTGTCTCTTCTGATTTCTAATTTACTTTGAAGATCTATTTTTGTCTGATTATTAAAAATGCAACAACCTGCTTTTTTTTTTTTGGTACAATTTTGCTTGTGAATTAATTTTTTACCATCCTTTCCACTTAAGGTTGGTTCTGTCCTTAAAGGTAAGATATGAGTTTCTTTAGACAGCATATTATTAGGTTCTTCCTAATCAAATTCTCCCGTATATCTTTCGATTGGGGAATTAGTCCATTCATACTGTCATTGTTCAATGTCCTATGATTCACACGCTGTCTCACCATTACACAGCCTTCCCATGGACTTGTTGCCTGCAGGCGACGTCTCTAGGCTTTGCTCCCACAAGAAGAGGGGGGGAGGGAACCACGATACGATGAAAAAATGCAAACTCATCACCACACCAGAGAGTCGCGCGGAGACTAGGAACTCCGATATATTTACTGTCAGAGAAGGTCCTATATATTGAAGTCTAACTGTTCTCTGGCAAAGGAGTGAGGGGGAGCAGATGGAAGGGAGGGGTGACCAACCATTTGGTTCTAATCAGGGGGATGTAAAGCTCCTGTTTTGGACAACAGTAACTATGGTGTGCATTTTGCTCAATGCCTCAAGGGAAGGGGCTTGGAACTTTGATAGAGATAGAGCGGAAGCAAGAATCATTGTAATATCCCAAACTTCCAAGCTATAAACAAGAAAACTCTGAATGCCCATCAGAGATATCAGATAACTGGAGATCTCACCGGACAGCTTATACAAGCTTTCTCGCTTACAACCACACACAAAGTTTCATGTCCTACACGTTACAATATTTAACGGTTATGACTGATAGTTGTTGTGTGTGCTTCTCCTTTTGCTCTTATTATCCATCTGTGTTTTTTATTTAGGTTNTTTTTTTTTTTTTTTTGAGACAGGGTCTCTCTGTAGCCCCAGCTGGCCTAGAACTTACTATTGTAGACCAGGCTGGTCTCGATCTCACAGAGATCTACTTGCTTCTGCCTCCCAAGCGCTGGCACACCTGGCTTCCTTGTTTATTTATTTGTTTATTTATTTATTTAATTTATTTATTTTGTGTGTGTGGTGGGGGATACCCAAGTGTTGTAGTTTGTCTTCAATTGCTGTGACAAAACACTCTGACCAATACCAACTTGTGGAGGAAAGGGTTTATTCAGCTCACATCTCCTGGGTCACAGTTCATTACTCAGGGAGCCCAAGGCAGGAACTCAGGGCCAGGAACCTGGAAGCAGGAGCTGAAGCACAGGCCATGGAGGAATGCTGCTTACTGGTTTGCTCCCCTGGCCCATGCCCAGCCTGCCCTCTTATACGGTACACAACAACCTGCCCAGGGTGGCACCACCCATACTGGGCTGGGCACTCCCACATTGCTTGACAATCAAGATAATACTCCACAGATGTGGCCACAGGCTGGTCCAATGGAGCCAATTCCCCAATTGAGGCTCCCTCAACCCGGGCGTGTCAAGTTGACACTAAAGCTATCCAGCACACCCAGTATGGCAGCCAGAGAACAATATATGGGGAGCTGGTTCTCTCCTTCCAGCACGTCGGTTCTGGGATTGAACTCAAGTTGTCAGTCAGTGCGCTTACTGCCACAGCCGCAATATCTCATCAGCCCCATTCTTACAAACTTAAAAAAAATTATTTTATTGGGGCCAGAGAGATGGCTCAGCTGTTAAGAGCACTGACAGCTCTTGCAAAGGACCCAGGTTCAATTCCCAGCACACATATGGAGGCTAAGAACCGTCTTAGGCTGATTGTGGTGGTGCACACCTTTAATCCCAGCACTCGGGAGGCAGAGGCAGGAGGATCTTTGTGAGTTCAAGGCCAGCCTGGTCTACATAGCAAGCTCCAGTCCAGCTAAGACTAAAGGGAGACCCTGTCTCAAAAAGACCAACCCCCCCCCCAAAATTCGTTTTATTTATTACATTTATTTTATGTGTATGAGTGTATTGCCTTCATGTTGGTAGGTAGGTGCACCTGTGTTGTGCGATGCCACAGGAGGTCAGAAGAGGGCATCAGATACCCTGAACCTCAAGTTTCAGACTGTTGTTAGCTGCCATGTGGGTGGTGGAAATCGAACCCAGGTCCTTTGCAAGAGCAGCCAGTGTTCTTAACCAGTGAGCCATCTCTCCAGCCCTGGTTCTTATAAATTTTTGATCCCAAGACCAAGAGAGGGCTCCTAGGGGCCCGAGTGGTGGGACTGCCCTGTAATGGGGACTGTGTGTGTGTGTGTGTGTGTGTGTGTGTGTGTGCGCGCGCGCGCGCGCGCGCGCGTGCCTACATGCGGAGTGCAGCAGGGACTATCCCTGTCACGCCTACTTTAGACAGGGCCATTTGTGTTTGCCCTTCCCTGAGGTGCTACAGTGACTATTTTCTAAGCCATTTCAGCCTCACTCTGTCCTTTGTGCTGTTCCAAGTCCCAGTTTACCTCATTGTGCTTAGAGAAGAACAGGCTCCTGGGAACTAGGCAAGCCGCTGTTTGATCTTGTCTCTGAGGCACCCTTATACCTCAGTTTCCCTTCAAACACCTCCAATGAAACAATAAATTTCTCCACAGAACAAATCAAATTCTGCATCCCACCCCCTAGTCTATGGCTGTGGCTGTTGAGAAACTTACTGAATAGCCCAGGCTGGCCTTGAACTCAGTGGTAATCCTCCTGCATTAGCCTCCTGAGTGTTGAGATTACAGGCATAAGCCACCATGCCTCCTCCTCCTCCTCCTCCTCCTCCTCCTCCTCCTCCTTTTTAGGTCTTTTCGAAGCAGGGTCTCCCTTTAGTTCCAGCTGGCCTTGAACTCACAGGGATCTGTCTGCCTCTGCCTCCCAAGTGCTGGGACTAAAGGCATGTGCCACCACGCCCGCCACCAAGACTTCTTAATGCCCTGCTAACCAATGACACTGTGCCCCAGTTTCCTCCTCTGAGAAATGCGGACAAAGTAGCTAGCCTAGAGTTATGAAGAGATACAAAGCTTCTAGAAGCATCTGGCACATAGTAGAAACAATTAAATGTTAATACTGTTTTGAGATTTGTTTTCTTTTGTTTTGAGACCACCCTGTCATTTTGTAGCCCTAGCTGGCCTAGAACTCACTATGCAAACCAGGCTGACCTTGAATTTACAGATAGACATTTGCCTTTGCCTCCCAAGTATTAGGATAAAAGGCCTGGGCTACCACCGTGCCTCACCCTGAGGTCCAGTGTCTCTTATAGTCCAGCCTGGCCTAGTACTATATACAGGAGAATGACCTTGAACTGATATTCCTGCCTCTGCCTCTCAAGTGCTTGGATTACAGGTCTACTCACCATGCCTGGGCTAAATACTGTTTATCACTATTAGAAACAGTTGTGTCCTTCCTGTGGCTGCAGTACACAGCTGTGGACATCTCTGCCTCTGGGTTCCTGAATTCTTCCTCCTTCCTTCTCCTGCTTCTGTGTAGGATGCCACAATTGGTAATATCTGTAAAGCTTCCACAAATAACAAAACCAGGGACCTTTCTGTCCTGAGCTCTCCAAGGAGTTGAACTCTGCCCCTGTTGACTTGGAACATTATTCCGAGAAGCAGGTCAGCTTTGTCTAAGGCGCCCTCTGCCGGCCACAGCCAGGTTAGAGTGGCTGGTTTCTGGCAGGGGAGGCAGGCCTTGAGTATAGCAGGAGGGGGACCTTCTTTCTGCCTTCCACATAGATAGGTTCCAAAGATAGCTTCTCCACTAGGGCAGACATGCAGAGACCAGGAGAAGCGTTTGCACAAACCCGTTCCTCAATAGCTGGGAAGAACAGCAGGAAGAAGTTAGACAGCATGTAGGACTTCCTGATGGTGAAGTTGGAGGTAAGGCAGGGCCGGTGAGTGAAGGGTAATGGCAGTGAGAAAAGTATTGTGCCAGACATGGTAGCACACATCTGAATCCTAGCACTTGGGAGGCAGAGCCAGGAGGATTGCCTGTGAGTTGAGGCCAGCCTGGTCTCCATAGGGGCTGGAGAGATGGTTCAGCTGATAAGAGCACTGGCTGCTCCTGAAAATGACCTGGGTTTGCTTCCTAACACCCACATAACAAACATCCATGACCTCAGTTCCAGTGAATCCGACACACTCTTCTGGCCTCTGGGGGCACTGCATGACGTGGGTCCACTTATTTATGCAGGGAAAATACTCATGCACATAAAATAAAAATAAGTAAAGTCTCGGAATGGCCTACAGGATGTTAGTGTGCCCTCCTCGGCCTCCTCTGTTGAGCTCCTGGTCCTAGGGGACCTACTGGCCGGTGGTCCTGGAGCCTCCTAGATGCTTCAGCCGCAGGGTCCAAACCCCTGCAGCAGTGCGACTTCTGTCAGTCATCCAGGCACTGTTGGTTTCATCACAAGCAAAAGAAAGCAAACTAGGGCATTGAACTCTAGAAATCCTGACGTTATGGAAAGACATAAACGTGTTTGTTTCTGGCTCTTTCCTCACTGTCCACAGTGCTGTGGTCTGGAGTCGGGTACTGCATGGTGGGAACTAACAGGCCGAGGGTCCAGGTGACCACCTCTTCTGACCTCCGCGGCATTGCACGGCACAGGTGCACAAACCTACATGCAGACAGTACATTCATACACATACAAAAATAAATAAATAAATAAATAAATAAATAAATAAATAAATAAGAAAAACAAATAAGTAAAGTCTGCAGAAAGTCTGCAGAGATGTCTCAGCAGCTGACAGCACTGGCTGCTCTTGCAGAGGACATGGGTTTGGTTCCCAGCTCCCACATGGTGGCTAATCACCATTCATAACTCCAGTTACAGGGGATCCGATGCCCTCTTCTGGCCTCCCCAGGCATTGCATGCAATGGTGTATTTACATAGATGCAGGCACCCAGACACATAACATAAAATTTTAAAAAATAGAAGGAAAATTGGGCTGGAGAGATGGCCTAGCAGTTAAGAGCGCCGACCACTCTTACAGAGGACCAGGGTTTGATCCCGAACACCCACATGGCGGCCGAGAACGGTCTGAAACTCCAATTCCAGGAGAACTCCAGTTCCAGGGGAATCCGACGCCCTCTTCTGACCTCCACGGCAATGCACGACACGGGTGCACAAACTTGCATGTAGACAGTACATTCATACACATACAGAAATAAATTTAAAAAATTTAAAAAATAAAAATAAAAAATAAAAGGAAAATTAATTGAATTTTTTTCTAAACTCAGTGGTCCTGAGTTTAGAAACTCAGGACCTATGAAAAATTCTCATATCTTATATTGCAAACTTTTTTTTTTGAGACAGGGTCTCCCTGTAGCCCCAGCTGGCCTGGAGCTCGCTCTGTAGACCAGGCTGGCCTTCAACTCACAGAGATCCACCTGCCTCTGCCTCCCGAGTGCTAGGATTAAAGGTGTGCACCACCACGCCTGGCTTAGAGACGGTACTTAGCCACCATGTGGGTGCTGGGAATAGAACCTGGGTCCTCTGCAAGAGCATTCAGCACTCTTAACCACTGAGCCATCTCTCCAGCCCCAGCAAACTTTTTTTTTGGACAGGGTTTCATTGTGTAGCACTGGAACTCACTATGTAGACCAGGTTAGCCTAGAACTCTGTCCCTGCCTCCTGATACTGAGATCACAGGTGTGCGCAGCCATACCCTGCTACAAAATATTCTTTATCAGTGCTTACGGTAGATCTTAATAAAGTGATAGACGTTTGCCACAGTTCTATGGAGGATTTTTTTGTTTTTGGTCTGAGGAATTTTTTTTAAGACCCGTGGAGACAGTCCTTCAGCAATCTAACTTGAGTTTCTTCTGCTTCAGTGAGACTGTCTCACAAGAATTTTTTATTTAAGACTTGTGGGAAAGTCTAACTGAAGCAGAAGAAACTCAAGTTAGATTGCTGGAGGACTGTCTTGAGTGTGAGGCTATGTATGCATGGTGGTAGCATCCTGTCCCTTTTAGAGGTGGAGCAAACAGGCAGCCCCTGGGCGAGCTTAGGAAATAGACCTTTCAGGGGCAAGATAAAGGAGCTGGGTGCTCAGAGGCCACCATGGTCCCTAGGTTCTCCC
Source organism: Rhizomys pruinosus (assembly GCA_009823505.1). Taxonomy (NCBI): domain Eukaryota; kingdom Metazoa; phylum Chordata; class Mammalia; order Rodentia; family Spalacidae; genus Rhizomys; species Rhizomys pruinosus. The sequence goes on along the minus strand of VZQC01002072.1, from coordinate 989,634 downwards.
AGGGCCTGAGGGATGGTGGGTACCGGCTGGGAGAGGAGACCAAAGGCGTTGATGTCCTGGGAGATGATTTGCTGGCATGGCAGAAGCCACCATCCGGAGTGGGTGGTGGACAGGGAACACTACCTGTGGGGGGCCAGGAGGGCAGATCAGGGCAGCTGCTGTGCAGTCAGGGTGACTGCATGCGTAGGTGCGTGCACCATGTGTCAGAGCTGCCACGTGGAGCTTGTTCTCAAGGTGGTGGAGGGAGGTGGATAGACAGGCACAAGTTCATCTCAGCATCTGCGTGAGTCCAGAGGAGCCGGGCTGAGGATCAGGGAGGCACAGACAAGCTGACTGCGGCTGGCAGGCTGCCAAGTCCTCCTAACTGGCCCTTGGAGCAACCTGCACAAAGTGCCCAGGACCCTATTCCTGTTGCTCTGCTACACGAACACCCCCACCCTTACCAGTCCACGGAGCTGGCCTCTAGAAGATGATCCTGATGTGGAAAGGGACCTGTAGATGACGCCATGAAGACAATCCACAGGAGCAAACAGGTGGGCAGGCTTGGGGGAGCAGGACTCAAATGGGGAGTCATGCACGGTTAGACCCTACGGCTTGTAATTCCTCCTCCCAGTCAGGATCCCTCTGAACGGCCAGGAACACTCTTGTTCTTTTGAGTTGGGGGAGAAGCAGAGTCACCCTGGAGCCCCAGAACTTGTTATGCAAACAAGGCTGGCCTCATTCTCACAGCCAGCCTCCTAGTGTACCACCTTGCCTGGCTTTGGACTGGAACACGCGTGGGCTACAAGGTGAGCTAGCATTGAGTGTCAGTATTCACGCCTATCCGGGTGGCCCCATAGGACATGCTAGTATGGTTGGGCACCAGGGTGTGGCAGCATGCAACAACAGCAGAGGCCAAGGTAGAGATGGGCAGCACCCTCCTGGATGGAGCCTGGCACCCTGAGAACACCCTGCCAGGAGCCTGAGCTACAAAACCAAGGGGTTGGCACTCAGGGCTGGTGACTGGTTTAAGTGGAGACGGTCAGCTGGGAGAGGAGAGGTGGGTGGCAGCCCGCCTCAGCGCACACCTGAGCCCACAATGCGGCCGACTCGTCTGCACTCCAGACTTTCAGCTCCAATGGCCTGCCCCCGCCCCCAACCACAGTGACACACACACAGGGCCCGGTAAATAGAGGACGTTTAATATTTCTGTGCTGGTCAAACGGAACACAGGTGGGGATACATGGGGAGGGCTGGGCCCCCTGCCTCTCAGGAGGGCAGCTTGTGCGGGAGGGACGGATGTGGGGCTTGCCTGGGAAATGTCCAATGAATTTTTCTCAGGGAAGGGGCCTGGCTGGGGTGCTCCAGGCATCCCACACATGGAGTCCTTGGCCTTGGGTTGGGGTCCCCCATAGGGGGTCTGTGGAGTCAACATTTCCAGCTCTTTCGCTAGAATCCACACTCCCAGCGTGATGGGGACTTGGTCCTACAGAAGGGTCTGGGGAGCCCCCAGAAAGCAGCCCAGGATTGGGGGAAGGGCTCTGCCCTCTTCCTCTCTCTTCAAGCAGGGAAAGAGGGAAGGGGATGTGGGCAAGCCTCCAGGACCCTTGGGGGGGTGAGGAGGGGAAGTGGGCAGGGCCCCCAGGACCCTGGGTGAGGGTGAGGAAGGGAAGAGAGGGTCTTGCCACCAACAGACACTGTAAACTTTGGTTTAAAACAATAACTTAAGTGGAGGGGTGGCTTCCAGCCTGGGGCTGGGGTGCAGGGCTGACAGGGCTGGGCTGCAGGGCTGGGAGGGCAGAGTGCTCAGGAGGCAACAAAGGAAAAAAACCAACAAAAAAGTTTTGGTTTTTGCTTCCGGCATAAGAAAGGTCTTTGGTCATCCATTTAACTGGGGTGGGGGCAGGGGAGGGCAGGCAGAGGTGCTGAGGGGGGGTGAGAGGACTGCAGTGGGGGGACCTGCAGGTGTGGGGGACTGGTTCCAGCCTGGCTTTTTCAAGCTGCAGGTGGTGGGGACCACCTGTTCTGCGCAGAACACTTAGAGGGAGGCACCCAGCATGGGAAGGTGGGCCTCAGTGCTTCCTGCGATTGCGGTGCTGGAGAAGCACCGGGCAAATAGGGTAGGGTGGAGGCCTGCTTGGTTGGGTCCTGTCTCAGGTGCAGGGGAGGAGAGGGCCAGGGACCCCATATTGAACAACTTGCTCCACCCCAGCAGCTGAGGGGCTGGTCTGCAACCTCACTCCCAGCCTACCTGCAGGGCTAGGTGCTGGGGCTGGAGAGTAATCTTCACAGTTCGGAAACAAGGCAAAAGGGAAGGTAAATCAGGAAGGGCCTCGAGCCAGGAGCCACTGCCACAGCCAGGGTGTCAGGGTGGCTCAGCCCCGCCTGCGGGTCTCCCCCGTGCTGAGGGGCCCTGGAGGGGAGCGCTGGGGGATGGGGAGGGGAGAGGGCCCTGCTGCTGCTGGTGGTTGGGATGTAGGGGAGGGTCTCAGAGGGTCTGCACCCTCTATGTCCACTAAGGGTCCCAGACCAGGGGTTCTGTGTCCTCTCGGGGGCAGGGACATGCCTGCTGCCCCCAGGCGTCTGTCAGTTGGTCGGCATAGGAAGCTGCTGACCCAGGATTCCTGGGTCTGAATCCCCGAAGTGCCTTGAGGTTGGATGGGGCTGTAGAGTGGGGGTGTGGGGGGGTTGGGGGGGTGGGCGAGGGTTGGGGCTGGGCGGTGGGGTCTTGGCCGACCCTGCCCTCCTGCCCATCCGGCTTAGGACAGTTCCTCGCCTGGCAGCTCCTCCTCCAGATCCCTGTCTTCGGGAGCTCCCATGGTGCTGGGGTTAGGAGGACCCAAGGGAGGCCCCGGCCGGCCGTCTTCCTCTGCCTCAGCAGGCTCCTCTTTCACTTGCACCTGGTGGCTGCATGGAAAGTGTGACGTGGTCATGTGGGTGACATGGGCCCATGGGTGCTTAGGGCTTCCCTTCCCTCCCATGAGCTCATCCACAAGTCCAGGACCCCAGCTCATCATGAGGTCTGACCTCTCCCAAGCTCTGTGCAAAGGGAAGAGGGTATGGGACAAGGTAGAGAGGTGAGGCAGAAGTGTGGAGGAGGGCGAGTGTAGAAAGATAAGGAAGAAGGGAAGGCCCATAGGAGCCACATGAAGATAGAGGCTATTTTTCCACTGAACAGAGGTGCTGTAGAGTGGATGAGATCCCTCCCCGTATCTGAGGGGCACGTGTGTGCTCACCTGTACTGGGGAGGAGAGAGGCGAGGGGGGCTGCTGTTGCCGTTGCTGGGGAGTGGTTCCCCAGGGGCACCCACATCATCCTGGCTGAGGGGCAGGAGGGTGCTGGCTGAGCCGGGATTCAGCATCCCGGGGCTGCTGAGGAGGGGGAAGCTGCTCTCTGCCAGGGCGGCCTGCAGCACACAGGGTAGGGCCATTAGGGGTTGAGGACCCTTCCCCATTGTCAGAAACCCCATGCAGTTGGTACACTGATCTATCTTAGCCACCCCCCCATCAGGGGCCAGAACTCTACCCCATTCCCAGCTTTCCTGGAAAACTGGCCTGGCCTAGTCCTATACCCACAAGCAGGGGACAGTAGACCCCCAGCTAGGGGACACGGTGTCACTAGCTGTGGCTGTCTGCATGTGCACTGCCCACTCTTTCCAAACCCACCCTTGAAACCAGGGGTACAGACTAGTACGGAGCTGGGGTGTGGCAGAGGGCCGAAGCCCAGAGTAGGGAGTATCGTTCAACTCTCCTCTGTGAGGACGGGCAAAGCCAACGGTGAGGCTGAGGGGGGAGGGCAAGCTCAGTCACCTGGTAGCTGGCGTTAAGTGCTCCATAACTGAGGCCCGAGATCATGTTCTTCACCAGGGTGGGGCTCCTGGGGGAGAGAGGGGCCTCAGCTCACTCATTCACACCTTCCCCTGACTAAGCCCGCACCAACAGGGCAGTGCACTGAGCTGTCCAGGGGCTACAGAGGCAGCAGGAGCTGGGTCCTTGCAAGGCTCCACCCGCTCAGTGCTTACACCACATGGCCCCGAAGGGAGCAGGCAGCAGCAGCAGCAGCCCAAGGGGGCTGTGGTCTGTTCAGAGCCTTGGAGATGGAAAACCAGACTGTCTCCACACCAGGTGCCCCAGTTATCTGTCTGCATTTTCTTTTTTCCTTTTTTTGAGACAGGGTCTCCCTATAGCCCCAGCTGGCCTGGAACTTGATATGTAGACCAGGCTGCCCTTGAACTTGCAAAGATCGGCCTTCTTCTGCCTCCCAAGTGCTGGGATTAAAGGCATGCACTACCATGCCCAGCACGTTTTTTGTTTTTTTTTTTTCTTTTTCCTTTGGTCTTTTTGAGATAAGGTCTCCCTTTAGTCCTGGCTGGCCTGGAGCTTGCTATACAGACCAGACTGGCCTTGAACTCATAGAGATCCGCCTGCCTCTGCCTCCCAAATGCTGGGATTAAAGGCCACCACGCTCAGCCTACATTTTCTTTTTTTGAGACAAGGTCTCACGTAGCTTAGGCTAACCTCTGGACTACTGTGCGGCTGTGCAGCTGAGGCTAACTGTGATCTCCTGATCCTCCTGAGTGCTGGGATCCTAGACATCTACTACTATGCCTGACTCGACATTCTTCATTTGGCAAAGGCTGATCTACAGCTTCATATTGCTCTGCATCTACAAATTCCATTTTCTGGAACTCCTGAACTAGGGAACAGAATCTATCAGTCATGGATTCAGAGTGTTTCCACCAACCAGGCTCTCCAGAAAGGGCTGCAACATCGATGGCCTGAGGCTGTCTCTCTCCTGCAGTGAGAGGCAGAGGCACAGTGTGGCCGAGCTGGTAAAGACATGCCACCGCTGACACGAACCGGATGGTTTTCTGGCACATCCAGGTCATTTCCCACCCCACTTGATGCCCTGCAGCCTGGGAAAAGGGACACCACGTCTCGAGACATTTTCTTAGTCTACCTCGGGTCGCTCTCTCCTGAGCTGGGGCCTCTACCTGATGGGTAGTCAGTGCAAGGTCGGTGCTGCTCTGACGAAGGAAGGTTCTGGTCTATTTAAAGTGCCGTGTGGTATAGTGGGTACAAACCTGGGATGTGACAGCCCTGGCCCTGGACCCAGCTATGCTACCAACCTGCTGTGTGCCCCCTGCCAGCCAGCTGCCCTCTCTGCTCCTCCTCCCCTGTGAAATAAAGAGGTAGGACCCAAATGTCTCAGAGCTCAGCTCATCCTATGACAGGGAGAGGAGTGTGGGGTGGCAGCTCTGTCCCCAGCCTATGTCCCCACTCTGGCTGTGGCTACTTTGGGACCGATCTCTCTAATACCATGTCCCCTTTCATATCTTCTTTCAGTCAGTAGTAAGGACATGTGTCAATGTCCACAATGACAGATTGTAAGTCACATCCAGATTCCAGCCACATCTTGGCAAGCACTGGGATTTTCTACTTTTTAACACCCTACACTCCTATTCCACGGCGATACGGGGGGCACAGCATATCCCTGAAAGGCTGGGGCTGAGCCAGCTCAGGCTGAGCTGGGTGCAGCCCACTTGGCTTGGCCGACATACCCCGTCATCTTTGGGGGTCTCCGCTTCTGATATTCCCGCTCGTCCACTGTCCACACAGCACCCTTGACGTTCTCCACACGGACGAAGCACTTGTGCAGGCTAAGGTTGTGGCGCACAGCATTCTGGGGGTGCAGTGAATAGGGGTTCACCTCTGCTCAGTTGAACATATATGGAAAATCCTTCCATAGTCCCACACCTCATGTCCCGCTGCTGCCAGGAGTCCCCCACCTTTTCACGGCAGCATGCACCACTTTCTGCCCCATCTGAGACAATGCCATATGCCATATGCCAACTACATGAAATAATTTCTTTTCTAGTCCTTACTGATCACACTTGCAGGTCATTCCTGACTTCTGATACTGGGATTAGCCATGGGCCTGAGTGCGGCAGCTCCCAAGACACCGCACCTCAGGCCCACACAACTCCTGACAAGTTTGCTAAAGTTTTGCAAATAGCACCCAGTCCTCATGACCTTTATCAAACCCTCTGGGAGCCTGGGAGCGAGAGCTTTGAACTGTGCCTCAGAATACACAGCTTCCTGGAAACACCAGGTTGACAGTAGAGGCTTAAGCCACACTAGTGGAAATCAAGTAACTTGGAAGGATAGCATGACAGCCCAGCTGGGGGGGGGGGGAGAGAAAGAAAGTCACCTTACCACCCCTCCTGGCAAGGGAACTTCAGGAATTGAGGTCACCTGGTTGTTAGGACACTTGGGTAGGGGTGCTGGGCCCAATTCCCTCTGGAAGCCTGGGTACCAGCCCTGACCCTCCATCCCCCCCCCCATGTCCCTCAGTCCTGCCCTATTGTCTTCTCTGCTCTTAGTTTTTCTGTCCCCTACTACCAGCCCCAGTGTGGTTGCTGTTACCTGCCCTCCCTCAGCCTCCACTGCCTTGCCCCGTCCCTGTCTCCTCTTTACATTTCTAAACGGGAAGAAAGCAGGCAGGGAGGGCAGCGGGCGCCCCTGGAGATCCCCTCTCCCTCTCTCCCATCCAACTCTTGCCTCTTGCAACTGGCCCGATTTCATTACCAATTTTAATTTGCCTCTAATTAAATCCTGTGTATTTTTCCGACTCGCTTGCTAATCCACGAGGGAGGCGGGCGGCTGGAGTGGAATCTCACGGAGCGATAATTACAAAGGGCCTAATCACGCCGGGGCTCCTGCCTCGGAATAAATTTGCCCGCATTACGGGGCTCCGATCCTCCGCTTTGCAAATGAGAATGACCCCAATTTCCGAGGATGGCCTCACAGGGGCTTTTTTCCCTCGTTTCGAAGCCTGATTCGTGATGAGAGACTAATTCGTTACGCTGAAACATTAACGGCAATTTAAGGGGTCTGGCGGGGGCTGCGTAAACAAAAGGACGAACCCACAACACGGGCCCTGGGAGGGGATGGCCATGGAAGGCCAGCAAAGACCATCAGCTTGGCAGATGGCAGCTCTGTACCCAGATGAACGGCAGCTGGCCTGGTCCACACCCCGCTTCCAAGCCCTGGGGCAAAGGTAGCTAGAACCTCGTGCAGGGCGGGGCCGGAAGGGGTGAAGGTGGGGGGGTTACCCAAATAACGTAGAGGAAGAAGAGCGACCCCTCGGGATCTGAGATGGAATGGAAACAGGGGAGGGTACACGAGGTACATTTAACTAAGTAACATGAGTGACAGAAGTTGGCAGAAAACTCTGAAAGTCAAAGTGGACCTCAAGCCAAGACAGAATCTTGGCCCGACATGAGGCGTGGGCGTGGCTTACATAGACAGCGGGTGCGGCATACCCAGGTAAGACACACCACTTACTAGGGGAGGAAAGGGAGATGACACAGAAGTGACCTAGGCTGGGTGACCAGGCGATGGTGGGGTTGGACTGAGGGGAACAGCCTACTACTGGCTCCTGACCATGAGACTGAAGTAGAAAGCCCTAGCTAGGTAGAGGTGGCTACCATGTGGAAACAAGGCCCGCATTGCCATCCCTAAAGAGATGAGATTAACGTGCCATTTTAAACACTGGCATGTATCAGTGATGATCTTATTTCCACGGGACTGTATTGTTTGTAAAGCTTGGCATCTGATCTAGCCTGAAGGTTGGAGCTGGGACCAGGTGGCCCCAAGAAGACCTCACTGGCTCAGAAAGAGGGCGGGAGTGTGGCTGGCGGGAAACGACATCACTCACGGCCAATCAGAGTGGCAGCCCTACCAACAGACTCTCTCTGAGCATTGAGGGGCACAGAGAAGGGAAGATGAGGATCAGGTCCTGTAGCATTCTGCATATTTCCAAAGCAGAAGAGCCTTGCAGCCCACACTCAGTCCTGGGCACTGCCCTGGCTGGGAGGCCTCAGTTATACTTGTTGGAACCTGGTCATACTAGAGGAGACGCTTCCTTGAAGTTTCTTCACTGGCCAGCAGGGGGACTCTGAGCCAGAGATCAGATTAGAGCTCTGAGACAGGGCTACTTCCTCCAGAGTCTGGACTTCCGGAAGGGCCCAGCACTGTCTTCTCCCCCTGAATTTAGATGTCGCCTTCCACCTTGCTGCACAGTACAAGATACACACGTGCTCACACACACATGCAGGCACACACTTCCCATCTTGACTATAGGAGGTGTTAGTGCCTCAGCTCACAGCTCTGTCCCATTTTCCTAGGATCCCCCCTCCCCCTTGCATTCCTCTGGTCTCCTGGGAAAACATTTATGGCTGAAGGTGTTAAATGACTAATTGGATAGAGACAATTACCTCTCTGCTACTGGTGGCAGAACTGGATACAGTGTGTGAACGCCTGTTTGTGACCCAGTGAATGCTTGGGGCCTTGGTCCACCCATGTGTCCAGGTCTTTATCTCCACCACCCTCTCTCCAGCTTTATAAAAGCCTTAAGTCATGGAACCTAGACTTGTGGGTCCTTGTGAATTTACCCCAGGACCCCCTATGGAGCTGGGCATCAAATTCTCACAGGGCTGGACTCTTTTTTTTTTTTGGTCTTTTTGAGACAGGGTCTCCCTGTAGCCCCAGCTGTCCTGGAACTCACTCTGTAGACCAGGCTGGCCTTGAACTCACAAAGATCTGCCTGCACCAGCCTCCCAAGTGCTAGGATTAAAGGTGTGAGCCACTACACCAGGCTGTACTATTATTTTAACTGTGCCTTTTTTTTTTTT
>VZQC01002072.1:965755-980883 GCA_009823505.1 Rhizomys pruinosus | reverse complement strand
AAAAAAAAAAAAAAAAAGGAAGCAAATGTGTGTGCCCCGCATACAGGAGGTCCTGGGTTTCGTGCCCAGCACTGCTCACAGATGTGATGGTGCACCCCTAGAACCCAGCACTCAGGTGGTGAGGCAGGATGATTGCTTGAACCCAGGGTTTCAAGACCAGCCTGGGCAACATGGTGAGCCTCTGATTATAAAAAAGGTTATAGAACTCTATATCCCTGGCTGAGAGGTGGGGGCTTTATCTCCACCTCCCACTCCCCTCCCACCAAGGGGATATTTCTGCAGACTGTTGAGGGGACAAACCGTCAGCAGCCTTGGCCTCAACAGGATGACAGGAGGAGGGGGCAAGCCTCACCTTCCAGGTGGCAGTGTTTCTGCGGAAATAGGCGAACATCCTAGTGAACCAATTGTAGATCTCATTGAGGGTCAGCTGCCTATCGGGAGTTTCCAGAATGGCCTACAGGAGAGGAAAGAGGAGAGACCCTCAGCCTGGACCTCGAGGGCTCACAGCCCTGTGCTGTCTCCCTTCTGTGTAGCCCCTGACTCACCCGTGAGGGGAGAAGACCCACTGAGGCGGGTGTGGACCAGAAGATGGGTGGGTGCAGGAGTCTGAGGGGCAGGCTGGGTGTTAGCTAGGCTAACAGGAGCCTCTTGTGGGGGGCACAGGGCTTCACATGCCCCTCTGGAGGGAGCACAAGAGCGCAAGTACCACGGAGAGAGCATACACACATGACTATGTCCACATGTGTGAATATCATGTAAGCATTAAGAACATGAAGATTATGGACAGGAGGGAAGGACCAGAGAGATGTTTGTGTAAAGCAGGGAGGAAGCCATTGCATGCACATCAGTCTATCGTGGACCATATGCACATGGCAGCAAAATTTAATAGGAGTGTACGCATGTGAGCTGCAGATCAACAGAGCCACAGCCTGCAGGAGGGGGATGGATCATATGAGTGAGTCCTGGGACCCTCCTGGAGGCCAAGTTCCAGGAGGCTGGACTTGACTGCAGCCAGCATGCCATGCCTTCCCCCGGCCCCTTCCTGTGGCCAAGGCTCACCTGGCGGATAAGGGAGGCGTAGGTGAAGGGAGGCCTGACATCAGCGTTCTTGTAGAACTCGTGATTCTGGGCCAGTTCTGGGGGAGACAGGCAGGAGGTGAGACAGCCAGATGGGGAACCCGCCTGGGAAAACAAAGCAAAAACGCAACACCCCTCCCACAGTGGCCCTCACCTGAGGAGATGGGGGAGCAGAACTTGTCACTGCTTCTCCTGCGGGCAGGGCCCCCACTGTGCAGGGAGGCAGAGCCCAGGCCAGGGGGCCGCAGGGGTGTGACAGGGGCAGCGGCCGAGGTTGGGGGGTGCACGAGGCCATCTGGGAATGGGTCTGCAGAGACTGTCACCTTGGAGAATGAGGAGCCAGGGACCGAGTTCAGCTGTGAGCACTGGGGAAGGTGCTGAGTAGAGCACACAAGGGGGCTGTCCCCTGCGGTGGGGCATGCTGTGGTGGGACTCGGGGGCTGTCCCCTGCGGTGGGGCATGCTGTGGTGGGACTCAGGGGCTGTCCCCTGCAGTGGGGCATGCTGTGGTGGGACTTGGGGGCTTCAGAGAAGATGGGAACTCACTGGTTGGCTGAACGGCTTGGGCTCTGAGGGCCGCATGTGCAGGTGCGCCATCATGGCCTGCAGCCGCTCACTCTCCTTGGCGAGCTGTGGAGAGGCAGAGGTGCAACGGGTACAGTGAATGGAGATGACAAAAGGCTCCTGTTCCTTCCATATCCCATCTTTCAGCAGAGGACTCCTCGGAAAACCCCAGACCCTGCCCCATCACCAGAGACACACACCACATACACACACACACACACACACACACACACACACACACCAGCATCTGCTCTCTGTCCCTCAGATCTAGAAGCTTCTAGAAGGCCTCCGCCACTCTTTGCTTTTTATGGCCCTCCTTCAGGGCCAAGGGCATAATGCCCTTTGTACCATGGGTGTTCTGGGCTCACAATCACCACTACCCTTACACGTGGGCAGCCTTCTTCCAGCTACCACATGCCCTTTCTCTCCATGAGACCAGAGCCTGAAGTTGACCAACACCCTAGAGCCTGGCATGGCGGCACTTGTGTATGAACCTCACATACTTAGGATACATGGGAAAGAACGAACAGTTTAGTTTGTCCATTCATAAATTCTATGCATCTTTTACAACTACCCTCTCTCCACAGGGTGCCCTGGGGAATCCAGAGAGATGGGTAAATGTCCATGGCTGACTGAGAGACTGAGTTGAGGACTTCTTTCAGGAGCCTAGATGTCTGGGTTCTAACCCCATCTCTACCACTCACTAGCTGAGTGGCCCACCTGAAAGTTACTGGCCTCTCTGGGCCTCTTTGGCTTTGTGTGTTAGATGGAGATGAAAATGGTCAGGATACTTTGCCTCCTACAGCTAGGTAGTAGGCACAGCCCAAAGCAGGCACTCCAGACACTAGAGGTTAGCTTTGTTTTCACACAGCATGGGTCTCTTCACCCCCAGAGCAGCCTCAATTTCAGCTCATCCTCAGCTCAGCAATGTCACCTTGAACTATGGTAATTAAGGCCCAGAGAGCACAAGGTGGTGGCTCTGACGCAGGACTCTCCCAGGAGACTTCCTGGTATGCTGGGCAGGGCTGAGTCCTCCGTATGTCCCCCCTGCACCACCCCAAGGCACACCTGGATCTCCAGTTGCTGGACCACCTGCATCTGCACACGACACTGGGCTGTGCTTCGGTCGTCCAATGCATGCTCTGTGTTGAGGTGTCTTAGAAGTGAGGAAAACAGGGAAGAGAGTGAGCCCCAGGTTTGGTTTTGTTTTTTTTAATTTTTTGTATGTGTATGAATGTACTGTCTCTGCATGTAGGTTTGTGCATCCGTGTCGTGCAACGCTACGGAGGTCAGAAGAGGGCGTCGGATTCCCCTGGAACTGGAGTCAAAAACAGTTCTCAGCTGCCATGTGGGTGCTGGGAATCAAACCCGGGTCCTCTGTAAGAGCGGTCGATGCTCTTAACCACTAGGCCATCTCTCCAGCCCCTAGCCCCAGGTTTTTCTACATCTCCTCAGCCCATCTTCCTCCAATCCTGCCTGCCAGCCCTTGGCCAGCAAAGCAGACAGATCAAGAGATAGAAAAAAAAAAAAAAAAAAAAAAAAAAAAAAAAAAGGGGGACATGACAACTGATGAAGCCTCTCCTCAGCCTCCTTTGATGTCTTTGCTAAAACCAGGCTACAGAGAGATCTAATTGCAAATGAACTAATTAAGTAAACCTCTGACGAAGCGTGAAAACAATTTGTTTGACCCTGATGCTGCAAGGGTCTGGGAGACAGCAGAGTTAATCAGTCAGTGACAGAGCCTGGCACTGTGGTGGCAGCTGGCCGCCTGCTGCCAGCCGCCCATCCACCTCCCACTCTGCCTGTCCCTGGGCTGGCAGTCATTATAGGCCTTTACTCTCCAAGGTGTGGGGAGATAGGCTACCTCCTGACTCCCCTGTTCTGGAGGGTGGGGGTACTGAACTGCCAGCTAGAATACGGGGGAGGGGGCAGAAGGGGAAACAGGCCACCTGCATGGGGACACCGGGACAGCTGGTGACTGAAGGGGAAAGCTGTGGCAAGTGCGGGCCCTGTGGGGAGAGCCCAGGGTAACACCTACTTGATGAACTGGCCCAGGTCTTCACACAGGGTCTCGCAGCCTGGCCACTTGCATTCTCCGTGTCCATAAAGGGGGTGGGAACCAGGGGTCTCCTCATGGGAGGAGCTGGGTGGGAAAGAAGGAGGTAGTGGTCAGAACACCTGACCTCCCCAGGGCCCTAGGCCAGGTCAGCAGAGCGCCACAGTTGGTGCTGCTTTGTCCCTGTAACTGGTTTCCCATTTGGCCCCTGGGAGAGAGGGTGCACTCCTGGGTGCCTGGGCTCTAGCCCCTTCCTACCCATCTGTCCCCACAGTGGGAGCAACCCTGGGGTCCAGGTCTGCCCCAGAGCAGGTCCTTGTCACCCCATCCCCACCCCCAGGGCCATACCTGTCTCTCCGAGATGTGAGCACAGTGGGCTGTCCATTGGGCAGGGGGTGGTGGGAGAGGGGTGGGGAGACCTTGGGGGGGCTGGTGAACGAGGTAGCGGTAGCAGCTGTGCCGGCGAGGTCCAGCCCCTCCTGCCTGATGCTGTCCTCAGCAGGCTGCCCAGGAGCACCCTCACCCTTCCACAGCTGGGGCAGGTCCGTTGGGCACACGGCGGCTGTGGGAGAGGTGGGAGGCTGGCAGGCCCAGTGGCACACAGAGGGCCTGTGCCTCATTCAGCCTGGAGGGAAGGCTGTGGGGCTAGGGGCAGGGTGGGGGAGGTGCTCACCTTGTGGGAGGGTCTGGAGGGGCCCCGAGGCTTGGCTAGGCTGCAGGCTGACCAGCCCTTGCCTCTGTAGGTTGAGCAAGTGCTGCTGCTGTAACTGTTGCATCTGCAGGAGTTGCTGCTGGAAGGCCAGCTGCTTGTTCCCCAGAGCCTGGGAGGGAGCCCGAGGGGGCGGGCAGAGAGGGGTGCCGTCGGCCTCGGTGGTGCCATCTGGCCCCCACGCTGCAGCCACCCCCTCCCAGGGCCTCTCAGCCCCCGGAGCTGCCGTGCTGGCGTCTGCTGCTGCAGCTTCTCTGTTCCCGGCCCAGCTTCCATAGGGCTGCATGCCTCCTCGCAGTAAACACACGCAGGCACGCAGCACGTACGCAGGCGCAAACACACACAGCTAGACCCAGACACCCAGCAGGACGCCTTCCCTCCTCCCTCTCCCTCCTCCGTGGCTTCTGCTCTCCGTTCACTGCAGCTGTGCGACTGGTTGGGGGAGGGGGATGCAGACGTAGGTGGGGGTGGGCTCTCATCATCGAGATCAATGAGCCCATCAGATTTGGGGGTCACTCCTGCCTGGTTGGCACCTTTCTCACAAGCCCAGCTCCCTTTCCCTGACTGCTGAGGTGTGGGGAGCTTTATCCCACCCACCCAGATCTTCTCTCTTGCGGTTTAGATACAGATTCAAGAAGTGTATGGGACCTGATCAGCCTCTGCTGACCGTGGGGCCAGCTCCTGAACAGTAGTCACATCGCCCTGCTCAGGCATGCTCAGCTGGTTCCCTGCCCCCCTCCCCACCTCAGTTCTTCACACAGGCAGTGACAAGTCAGAACTGCCAGCAAGTCTTCTGAGCCCAGGGAGCAAAGCATGTCCTGGGTGTTTGAGAGGCCAGGGTATGCCTGCCTGCCTGCCTGCCTGCCTGCCTGCCTGCCCGCCCTGGGGGTGGGCTGCTGTGGTGGGGTGGGCAGCTGTGGTGGGGTGGGCTGCTGTGGTGGGGTGAGCTGCTGTGGTGGGGTGGGCAGCTGTGGTGGGGTGGGCAGCTGTGGTGGGGTAGGCTGCTGTGGTGGGGTGGGCAGCTGTGGTGGGGTAGGCTGCTGTGGTGGGTGGGCAGCTGTGGTGGGGTGGGCAGCTGTGGTGGGTGGGCAGCTGTGGTGGCGTGGCAGTTCTGAGAGACAAGAGGATAAACAGCCCAGGGATTCCAAGGCAGATCCATAGCAATTGCCAATCTGTGGAAGAGCTTGCTGAGGGTAGGAATGCTTGAATGCTGCCAGGGACAGCTGTAACTGGGGTTGCAGTTTGGCCAGGAGGGAGGCGTGTCCAGGAGGGACCCGATGTCCCCTCTCAGGAGGTACTGCAGCCCAGATGGAGCACAGGGGGTTCTGAGGGCAAACTGGTGGAGGCTGCTTAAGACATCATAAAAGCCAGGGCAGAAACTAGGGCAGGCTGAGGGTCCTCAGGGCAGGACAACTGACTAACAAAGCAAGATGGAAATGCATGAGGCAGCTGGATATGAGCAAAACCATCAGACACACATCCAACGACGTGCACACATGTCAACGACATGCACGCACATCCAACGACGTGCACACATGTCAACGACATGCACGCACATCCAACGACGTGCACACATGTCAACGACATGCACGCACATCCAACGACGTGCACACATGTCAACGACATGCACGCACATCCAACGACGTGCACACATGTCAACGACATGCACGCACATCCAACGACGTGCACACATGTCAACGACATGCACGCACATCCAACGACGTGCACACATGTCAACGACATGCACGCACATCCAACGACGTGCACACATGTCAACGACATGCACGCACATCCAACGACGTGCACACATGTCAACGACATGCACGCACATCCAACGACGTGCACACATGTCAACGACATGCACGCACATCCAACGACGTGCACACATGTCAACGACATGCACGCACATCCAACGACGTGCACACATGTCAACGACATGCACGCACATCCAACGACGTGCACACATGTCAACGACATGCACGCACATCCAACGACATGCACACATGTCAACGACATGCACGCACATCCAACAACGTGCACACATGTCAACGACATGCACGCACATCCAACGACATGCACACATGTCAACGACATGCACGCACATCCAACGACATGCACGCACATCATCCAACGACATGCACACATGTCAACAGATGCGTGCACAGACAACACAACTTGGGGCAAGGAGAGAAAGACCGGGTGGGGAGAAGGGCTGGAGGTCTGTGAGTGAGCACCCCCACTTTTCTCCTCAGTCCCCCCCTCCCAGCTTTTTCCTGGGCTTCCTACTACTCCCACAAGGCCATTCTTTCCTAATTCCTATCAAACTGAAGGAGAGGTTGCTGGGCTAGCGCCCCTGGCGGACATCTGTGGGCTGTGCTGGCCCTGCAGTTACTCACCTCTTTGGGCTGCTGTTTCCCAGCCTGCTGCTGGGTCAGAAGCTGCAAATGGAGCTGTTCTTGCTGTTTCTTGTAATATTCCTGCAGCTGGGGAAGAAGAAGGTGGTCACACGAGAGCAGCCCGTTTGCTGCTGCAGACCCAGTCAGCCCTGCCTCGCCTGGCTCCTACAGGCAGGACAGGCAAGTTCCAGGAGTTGGGGGGTGGGGGTTGGGGTTGGGTGGCAGGATGTTCCTGAACTTTGCCCTCCTTCCCTGGAGCTCTAGTGACAGAAGTGGGGATAACACAGGAGAGACAGGAAGTAGTGGGGCCTCTCCCAGCAGCCCTAGAGGAATGAAGATCAGTTTGGCCTGGATAGTCTGTCTGGTTTCTGCCACATTCTGAGTCCTCAGTGAGGCCTGAGGAGGGGGTGGGCGGTGGGGTGGGGGATAGTGTCCTGGGGCTAGACTCACCTGCTGGAGCATCAGTGCCTGCTGCTGCTGTAACAAGGCCTGCAGCTGAGGGGGCGACAGGATCTGCTGCATCTGCTGTGGGGTTAGCATCTGCTGCGACATCATGGCCACTGACACGGGCACCTGCAGAGTTCAACCATCACTGAGACATGCTGCACAGAGCCCTACCACAGCAAGGCACTGCAGAGCCTAGTGAGCCTGCCTAGGGTCAGAGTCTGGCTGTCACCTATGGGGCTGTCTCTTGGGATTTTGCTTTTGCTTTTTTTTGAGACAGGGCCTCTCTATAGCCCCAGCTGTCCTGGAATTCACTATGTATACCAGGCTGGCTTTGAACTCACAGAGATGTGACTGCCTCAGCCTTCCAGTGCTGGGATTAAAGGCATGTACCACCACACCTGTTCTTTGTCTTTGATTTTTAAAATATTTTATATGTATGAATGTATTGCTTGCATGTATGTAAGTGCACCTGTGTCGCGCAGTGCCTGCAAGAGGCTGAGGTTAGAAGGTGTCAGCTTCCCTGGAACTGGAGTTACAAATAGTTGTTACCTGCCATGTGGGTGCTGGGAATTGAACCTAGGTCCTCTGAAAGAACAGCCAGTACTCTTAACTGCTGAGCCATCTCTCCAGCCATGAGACAGGGTCTCCCTATAGTCCCAGCTGGCCTAGAACTCAGAGATCCACCTGCCTCTGCCTCCTGAGTGCTGGGATTAAGGGTGTGTGTGTGTGTGTNGTCATACACCACCCACGGCCTGGAGCTGACCCGAGTCACCGTGGTGGACACGGACTTGCATGTGGTTTACGACACCTTTGTGAAGCCGGACAATGAGATCGTCGACTACAACACCAAGTTTTCTGGAGTGACAGAGAAGGACCTTGCAAACACCAATGTCACACTTCGTGATGTCCAGGCCGTACTTCTAGGCATGTTCAGCTCGGACACCATCCTCATTGGACATAGTCTGGAGAGCGACCTGCTGGCCTTGAAGCTCATCCACAGCACCTTGGTGGATACGTCTGTGCTCTTCCCTCATTATCGGGGTCTCCCCTTCAAGCACTCCTTGCGGAGCCTCACAGCATACTATCTCAATAAGAAGATCCAAGCCAACTCTCGTGGACACAGCTCCGGCGAGGATGCCTGCGCCTGCATGCAGCTGGTGATCTGGAAGATGCAAGAAGACTCCATGAAGAAGGGGATCTTCAATCCGCCTGAGGTCTTCTGCAAGCCCCCGAGGTCCTCCAGCGCCCCCGCAGCACCAGGACTCGTCTGAACAGTGTTCTCCAAGACTGCGAGTTGCTGTCCTTGAGCCCAGACACAGAAAGACCACAGGTGCAGGAAGAGAAGGACCTGGAAGCACCAGGCTCACACCAAGGCCAGATTCCAGAGACAAAAACCTGAGGACTTCTGTTTTTTGGTGTTTTCGAGACAGGATCTCCCTGTAGTCCCAGCTGTCCTGGAACTCACTCTGTAGACCAGGCCGGCCTTGAACTCACAAAGATCCGCCTGCCTCTACCTCCCGAGTGCTAGGATTAAAGATGTGCGCCACCACGCCCGGCCCAAATGCAGGTCTTCTAAAAGAACAACCAGTGCTCTTAACTGCTGAGCCATCTCTCAGTCAGCCCCTTATTTATTTAATGTGTGTGTTTTGCCTGCACTTATGTACGAGCACCTGTGTGTGCCAATGACCATGGAGGCCAGAAGAGGATGCTGGATCCCCTGGAGCTTGAGTTATGGATGTTAGCGCCCATGAAGGTGCTGGGAACTGAACCTGGGAACTCTTCAAGAGCAGCCAGTGTTTTTTTGTTGTTGTTGTTTTTGAGACAGGGTCTTCCTGTGGCCCCAGAGGATTTACCTACAGTGAAATGGTTCAGGGGAAAGCAAGGACATTGGTTTTTCCACAGCCCCACCACCCCTGTCCTCAGTCACCTCAAGGTGGATTTAAGCCATTGCATAGAGTGGTAGGAACACAGCCCTGTTAGAGCCCCGTGCCTGCTCTGTGAGCCCTGCATGCCCATACCTCCAATCTCCCATCCCCACACCCTGAAGGAGGGCCTGGCACACAGAAGCTACTCAATAAGTGCTGCCTCCCTCAGCTGAATTGCTGTTCCCAATGGACAGAAGTTTCTCAGCAGGTCTGGGGCCTAGAGTGAGGGGAGGGGATGGTCTATTAGAGAGTGATGTAAATAGGGAGCTGTGCTTGGTAGAGACAGGTTAGGTCCCAGGGGACCCCCCCCCCCAGCCTCAGCCTGGCCTGTATGTAAAGGACTTAGCTCTAAGCTACCCCCTTATGCCAGGGATTAGAAAGTTGGTAGGCAGAGGAACAAGCAGAGAGATACAAGGAATGCAGAGACACCAGAAAGTTCTCCCCACCCACAACCAGTGGCTGGGCCCCATTTCTGGGCCATATCTCAACCCAGGTCTGTTTAGAAGCCCCTGGGAGGGGAAGACAGAGAAGGTGCTCAAAGCCTACAGGGGCTTTTTGTTTGGGGCCCTGTTTTACCTAGAAGTGGATCAGACAAGTCAGGTGACTATGACTGCACTGGGACTTCAGCTCTTGTCTGCAAGGGACACAGATATCAATGTTTCCATCACACTATGTTGGCCCCAGGAAGGCCCAGAGGTTTAAGGAAGGCACACAGGGACTGGGTTGGCCTAGCTGGGGACCATGTGGCTGAGATTTCAAGGTGACTGCCCTCTTGGAAGCCTGACCCCAGCACTAGGGGTATGGCTCTGTTGGCAGAGCACTTGCCTAGCAAACATAAGCTCTGGGTTTGATCCCCAGCACTGTAATTCCAACCACTGTAACACCTGTAATGCCAGCTCATCCTCGACTGTGTATTGAGTTTTAGGACAGCTTGGGTTCATAAGACTTCCCTCCAGGGGAAGAAAACAAAAAAGAAATTTTACCCCAGAAGGGCTCTCTCTGTAAGGTTAGGCTGCTGGGGGGGCTTGGAGCTAGGGTCAGACAATGGTAGACACAGGCCCTGTGGAAACAGCCCTCATGTCTTTGAGGTACCAAAGAGCAGGTAGGTAGCTGGCTCACAGAGCTTGAGTTCCAAAGATTCAGGGCGCAAAATCCAGGATGGGAGTGCACAACATTAAGCAAGTATTGTGGGTTATCCTTCCCTTCCCTCTCTCAAGGGGACACCCAACAAAGAGACAGAAGGCTTTAAGCACTAGGTTTCTGATGCAGGTGACCTAGGCTCTTGGCCCTGCTAGTTAGTCAATACCTTTTTTCTTTTAATTTTTTTTTTTTAATTTATTTTTCTCTATGTGTATGAATGTACTGTCTGCATGCAGGTCTGTGCACCAGTGTCGTGCAATGCCGCGGAGGTCAGAAGAGGGTGTCGGATTCCCCTGGAACTGGAGTTCTCCTGGATTTGGAGTTTCAGATGGTTCTCAGCCACCATGTGGGTGCTGGGGATCAAACCCGGGTCCTCTGCAAGAGCAGTCGGTGCTCTTAACCGCTAGGCCATCTCTCCAGCCAATACCTTTTTTCTAATTTTTTTTTTTGTCTTTTCGAGACAGGGTCTCCCTGTAGCCCCAGCTGTCCTAGAACTCACTCTGTAGACTAGGCTGGCCTTGAACTCACGAAGATCCGCCTGCCTCTGCCTCCCAAGTGCTAGGATTAAAGGCGTGCACCACCACGCCCGGCCTTTTTTCTAATTTTTTGTCTTTTCGAGACAGGGTCTCCCTGTAGCCCCAGCTGTCCTAGAACTCACTCTGTAGACCAGGCTGGCCTTGAACTCACGAAGATCCGCCTGCCTCTGCCTCCCAAGTGCTAGGATTAAAGGCGTGCACCACCACGCCCGGCCTTTTTTCTAATTTTAAACATTATTATTACTGGGGTGTGTGTGTGTGTGTGTGTGTGTGTGGGAATGTGGGCATGCGCGTGCCAGGGCATGCTTGTAAAAGTCAGAGATCAACTTCTGAGAGTCAGTTCTCTGCTTCCGTGGGGTCTTAGGAGTGGAACTCAGGTTGTCGGGCAAAGTTTCGTGGGAGGAGCTTTCACCCAGAGAGCCATCTTGTTGGCCCTCCTCACTGCTCTCTGAAATCACCAAGGCTTACCTCCTCTATCTGCCTGCTGGCATTTGAACATCTTCCCTCGGCTTCACACAGCTGACTGTGAAGATGCCAGAGGTGGCTAAGCCTTTAACTGTCTCTCCCTGGTTGTCCACAGCAGCCCCGTGAGAAAAGCACCATCATCTCCATTTGAGGAACAAGACAGTGGAGGTTAAAGAACTTGCCTCACTCCCAAAGGGACAACAGAAGAATGGGACATAAAGGGCGTACCAGGGGTCACTCAAGATGCTCCCTGCATCCACACCTGTTAGCTTGCTGACCAGCTGGCTGCAGAAGCCACTGTGAAGCCCTGGATGGACTGCCAGGTCAAATGGGGCTGAAGTAGGGTCAGCCAGGTGGCTCTGCCCAGCCACCACCCTGTCATATTTCCTTGGGATTTTGAGAAGTGAATGGGGGTTCCCAGTGTCCCTGCTGACTTAGCAGGCTGGGACGTGTCAGTACAGACACTGGCGGGCTGGAAGGCTCACCAAGGTTGTGAGACCCTGTCTAGAGAGGCCAAAACAGCTAGACAGTCACCAGAGCCCGGAAGGAGAGGAGGGCTGAATGCCAACTCTGCTCAGGCTCCAGCCCTTCACCCACTGAGAATAAAGGGTGATGGGTTTGATTAGAAGGAACAGAGGCAGTGCAGTGGCACAGAGGAAGCTTGTCTGGGGGCTGAGGGCTGGGATGCAACCAAACTCAACTTCTGTCTGAAGTGTAGGCCCCGGGGTCCCTGGGTAAATGGGTTGTAATGTGGGGATATCAGACTGAAGTGTAATTCGGGCTTGCCCATTGCAAATGACCAGAAGGTCCTCGGGCTAATTGGCCAAGACAATGGTGGGCAGGTAAGTGCCGCATGCCTGTGTTCCCAGCACTTGGAAACCCAGACAGGAGGACTGAGTGCTTCAAGTCAGAGATCAGCCTGGGATACATAGTGAGTTCCAGGCCAGCCAGGGTTAGTGAAACCCTGTTTTAAAAAAATCAACACAGGTTGGACGTGCTGGCACATGTCTTTAATCCCAGCACTCTGGAGGCAGAGGCAGGTGGATTTCTGTGAGTTCAAGGCCAGCCTGGTCTACATAGTGAGTTCCAGGCCAGCTGGGGCTACAGGGAGATCCTGTCTCCCTGTAGACCCTCCAAAAAGGCATGGGGGGTGGGAATGCTGGATGTCTTTAGTTGTCAACCTGACACACCTGGGTGAAGGGAACCTCAGTTGAGGATTTTCCTCCACTTATGGCCAAGTCTGTGGGGCATTTTGTTGGCTGTTGAGTGATGTGGGAAGGCCCAGCCCTCTGTGGACATCACCACTCCTGAGCAGGTGGTCCTGGGTTATATAAGAAAGCAGTCTGGGGCTGGAGAGATGGCCTAGCGGTTAAGAGCACCGACTGCTCTTACAGAGGACCCGGGTTCGATCCCCAGCACCCACATGGCGGCCGAGAACCATCTGAAACTCCAATTCCAGGAGAACTCCAGCTCCAGGGGAATCCGAGACCCTCTTCTGACCTCCGCGGCATTGCACGACACAGGTGCACAAACTTGCATGCAGACAGTATATTGATACACATACCAAAATAAATAAAATTAATAAAAAAAAATAATTTAAAAAAAGAAAGCAGTTTGACCAGGGGGAACAAACCAGTGAGCAGCATTCCTTTGTGGTCTGTGCTTCAGTTCCTGCCCCCAAGTTCCTTCCCTGGTCGCCCTGGATGAAGAACTGTACTGTAAATTGAAATAAGTAAGCTCTTTCTACCCCAAGTTGTTTTGGGTCAGTGTTCTTATCACTAGCAATAGAAAGGAACTACAACAGGAGGGATTAGGGATGTAGTGCAGTGACAGAGTGCTTGCCCAGCAGACACAAAGCCTGGGGTTTAATTCCTAGCACCAGATAAACCAGGCATAAGGTGCATGCTTGTAATCTTAGGTGGAGACCAGAGGATAAGAAAGAAGTTCAAGGTCGCCTTCACCTACATCTCCATAGAGAATTGGAGGTTGGCCTGGGATACAAGAGACCTTACCTCAAACGAAACAAAACAAACAAGCCCATAAAATAGAGAACCAAAAAACCATTAACTTCTAGAAATCAACAAACTCAGCGACTATGCCCACCCCAGCTCTCCGCTGGCTGTTCCACTTTCTATGATTGACCTCTGCCCACAGCTAGGGAGATTGCTCAGGCCAGTCCTGGGTGCTTAATACTGTTGGAAGTTCACCGAGGCTGGGGCAGGAAGGAGGTAAATTAAGATGCAGGTGAACCTGTTCCAGAGCAGAACGAACCAACTTCATCCAGTCTCCATTTCCCCAGCCTGAAGCACACAGGAAAGCTATTTCTAGGCCTCTAGGTAGATCCAGGGTCCTACTTGCCGGCAGTTCCCACTGTGCCACCTCCTTAGAAACTGTGAACACAAGGTAGGGATGGGAACAATCAGGGCTGTGGGCTCACAATGTCCCTGGGATCCAGGGATGAGCACACCATGGCCCTTCACTGCGCAAGGCACACGAACAGAACAGAGTTCTGGAGCCAGGGCTTTGGGTAAAGTGTGATGGTGGGTTTTATTTTTTTATGTCATGTATATTAGTGTATTGTCTACATGTGTGCAAGTGCACCTGTATCATACAATGCCCACGGAAGATAGAAAAGGGTGTCAGATTTCCAGGAGTTATGGACAGTTGTTAGCTACAATGTGGGTGCTAGGATTCCAATCCAGGTCTTCGGCAAGAACAGCCAGTGCTCTTAAGTGCTGAGCCACCTCTCCAGCCCAAGTGATGGTTGGTTTTAATGCTCAACTTGACACAATCTAGAATTACCTGAGACAAATCTCAATGAAGTAGTGACTAGATTAGGTTGGCCTGCAGGCATGTCTGTGGGGGATTGTCTTGACTGTTTGAATTGACGTGGGAAGACCAAGCCTGAATGTGAGCAGCACCATTTCCTAGTTTGGGGCCCTGGACGTACAGCAGTATAGCAAGTGCTGGGCATGGTGGTACGCACCTTTAATATTTGGGAGACAGAGGCACACAGATCTCTGTGAATTTGAGGCCAGTCTGATCTACTTAGCGAGTGCCAGGCCAGCCAGGGCTACATAGTGGGACCTTGTCTTGAAAGAAAAGAGAAAGCTGAGTACTATGCACACATGTATTTTCTTTGTTCTTTGATGTGATGGTATCAGCTGCTTCAAATTCTGCCTCAACTCCCCCAGTGATGGACTGTACTGGAATTGTAAGTCAAATAAACCCTTTCTCCCTTAAGCCGTTTTGTTGTTGTTAGAGTTTTGAGACAGGTCTTCTTTAGCCCCAGCTGACCCAGAACAAGCTATATAGATCAGGCTGGCCCCAATCTCACAGAGATCCACCTACCTTTGCCTTCCTAATGCCCCCCCGCCCTTTCCCTCTTCTCAGTGTATTTTATCCCAGCAATAGAAATGAAATCAGGACAAGAGGTGATTCTGGACCAGTTACA
Organism: Rhizomys pruinosus; assembly: GCA_009823505.1. Lineage (NCBI taxonomy): Eukaryota > Metazoa > Chordata > Mammalia > Rodentia > Spalacidae > Rhizomys > Rhizomys pruinosus. The sequence continues at coordinate 966,115 of VZQC01002072.1, read as the reverse complement.
AACCCAGTCTGAGCCTCAGCTTCCTCATCTGCATTATGGAATAACTAATAGTATCTGTCCCATAGGTCTGAGGACAAAGTGGCAGGATACTTGTAAAGGGTTTAGGGACAGCCTTTGTAGGTACTCTATAGTCAGTTTGCACTTTGCAATGGTCAGCTATTAGTACTCAGAATCAGGTTGGCAGGGACGGGACTCATTAGGTCAAACACTGACCTTGAAAACGAGTGGATCAGAGTTCCATCCCCCACACCTAATCTTGTGGCTCACTGGGCAGCCAGTGTAACTTAACTGGTAAACTCAAAGCCAATGAGAGCTCTTAGCTCAAAGGAGGTGGATGGCCTTCTCTGAAGATGACACTTG
>VZQC01002072.1:928255-963255 GCA_009823505.1 Rhizomys pruinosus | reverse complement strand
GTCATTGTTCCCTGGGGAGTTCAGGCTGGAGGCTTGCTGCAGCAGGAACTGCCGGGCCACCTGGAGAGCCTGCAAGACAGGGCTAAGTAAGGCCCAGAAATGTCTTCAGAAGCAGCTAGGATCAGGGATCAGTATGTGGGCCTGGGACACGGAGACAAACACACACACACACACACACACACACACACACACACACACACACACATCAGTATGTGGGCCTGGGACACGGAGACAAACACACACACACACACAGTGCACAAGCGAGACAGTAGGGGAGAATAGTTCATGTGGTGACGGAGGGTCAGGGTCACAGGTCTGTGGGGGCTTGGGCCTCCAAGAATCAACCAGGGATCACTGAGATTCTGCTGGACAGCAAATGGAGGGGTCAACAGTCAAAAGGACTCCAGGGGAAAGTGGAAGACGGTGAACTCAGGGTTTCTGCTGAGCATCTGTGTCAAGTACTTTGTAGTCAAGCCCTTGATCTTCCCATGAGAGCCCATGAGATGGGGACTGGTAGCCTCCTTCCCTGAGGTTTAGAAAGCAACTTGTCCCAAGATCAATTAGCTAGGAGGTGTCACAGTCAGGATGTTGGCCTAAGAGAGGGGAGGTGGTTCAGGGGCTACAGGAGCAGCACTCATCTGGCATGTAGGGCACACAGGTTGGGGTGGGGTAAACTGTAAGGATCCAGTGAGTCTGAGTACTGGTTGGCCTGATTGTGGGACCAAGGAGAATGGACCAAATTTAAAGGCTACGTCTAAATTATCCAAGCTACACGGACAGCCTGGGCTTGGAGGCTCTAGTGATGGCACAGGATGGAGCCAAGGGCATCTGAGGAATGGGATGAGGAGGTGACAGGGGAGAGCAGCCCTGGCAGCCAGTAGGCAGGTGGGCAGTCAGAAGTGTAGCTGAGAGGCTCAGGGAGACCCAGGAATTGTCTCCTTACTTTGGGGGTCCCTGTAGGATTGAGCAGGTGATGATACAGAATCTGTCCAGTCAGCTCTAGATTCCTCAAAAGCCTCCCAGGAAGCCAGAGAAGCCGTGTCCAGGCCCTGGAGGCAAGGCTCTGGGACCAGGCACGCCTGGGCTGCAGTCCCAGCCAGCCTTACCACTCACAGGCTGTGACCCTGGGCAAGGTATTCATCCTATCTCTCACTGGTCATAGCTCTCTATCTACAGAACTTCATAGCCATTCAGAGTCCTGCTGTGAATTCAAAGACCAAGGCCTGTCACCTCCTTGGTGTTTGGGAAGTGTTCACCCTCTCTCTCACTTCTAGGAGGTTTTCTGCTTGCCTCTCCCTACACAGCACTGACCTATACCTGTAAAACCTCAGGTGCCAACAGCTGCTGGTTCTTACATCTGTGCGTGCACACACATGTACACACCTGCTCCTTTTTCACATGGGTTCCATTTTCCTACCCTACCTGAAACTAATTTTTTTTTGGGGGGGGTCTTTTTGAGACAGCATCTCCCTGTAGCCCCACCAGGCCTGGAACTTCTATAAAGACCAGGCCTCAGGGCTAGAGAGATGGCCTAGCAGTTAAGAGCGCTGACTGCTCTTGCAGAGGACCCGGGTTCGATCCCCAGCACCCACATGGCGGCCGAGAACCGTCTGAAACTCCAATTCCAGGAGAACTCCAGTTCCAGGGGAATCCAACGCCCTCTTCTGACCTCCGCGGCATTGCACGACACTGGTGCACAGACCTGCATGCATACAGTACATTCATTCACATACAGAAGCTGAATAAAATTAAAAAAAAAAAAAAAAAAAAGACCAGGCCTCTGCCTTCCAAGTTCAGGGATTAAATGAGTGTACCAGCAGGCCCTGCTTCTAACTGAAGCATGTAAAAATATTCTTTTCCAACACTGAGGAATCAAGCCCAGGGCCTCACACAATGCTAGGGGAACCCTACCCCAGAACCATACCGCGAGCCCCAGCCGTCCCATGGACGCATAGGCCACACTCATAGCTTAGCAAACACCCTCTGCGCGCCCACTGTGTATCCAGCCTAACTATATATACAGTCCACCTGCACAGTCCTTCACGGTGTTGACCGGCCCGGCTTCCTGGGGCTTCGGTCTAGTTTACCTTAGGACGCTATCTAAATACACAGTGGTGTATCTATGGGAACACGTGTGGTCCTTGGCAGCCCCTGGACCTTACTCACCCAAGCTCCCTCTCCCTCCCCAAGAAATGTCTCAGACTTTCTGAGGGAATGATGGCTGCTGCTCCCAGAGGGTCACTTTAGAAATCAGAAACTGGACCTTTCTGGGTTGGTCAAGAGGTTCTCAGAGCCAAGAGAGAGGTGGGTGGAGGGGTGAGGAAAGGCAGGGAAGCAGCCGGAGGTGGCTCAGCTTTTACTGCCCCCTAGGTCTAACCATAAATTGTGTTCGTCCTCCAGCGTGGAGAGGGTCCCAGGGTCACAGGCCGGGGCAACGGGCCAAGGGTGACTCTGGAGCTGACCGGCCCTGGCAATTCAAAAGACACTCTGGTCCACATGGGGACAGAACAAGCCTCCTATGTGGAGGGACCAGTACGAGAGCTGTTTCCAGGGGGAGTGCTGGGACCCCAGCTTCAGCTCTGGCGGTGGGGGAGTAGCCAGGAGTTGAATTCACTCCACCAACTCTCTTACTTGTGATCCCCTAGAGCATGAAATTACGATTTACAGGAGAGGAAAAGAATGACAGGGTCCTGCAGTCTGGTTCCTGGAGACCCCTTTCCCTCCCCTCCTCCCTGTGACAGGCCCTCCACTCCCCATCCTACAAGCTTCCCTTCCTCCCTGCCTAGGGCCCTCCCCTTTAGGCCAGCTGAGTCAAGAAGTCCCTCAAGTATCTGCTCTTTCTTTCCTCCTTCTCTCCCCCACCTCTATTCACATTTATGAAGTGCAAGCTGTATGCCAAGGGTCATGCTAGGTGGCAGGCAGTCCTGTCCACACCATGGGTGTTCAGGCAGTAAGAGGGAGGGGTCTCTACAGAGACTAAGGATCACAAGGCCCAGGGGAAAGCTCTCCGCTGTTGCAGAGCTCCAAGCAGCCTCCTGGGAGGAGGTCCTGGAGTCGGCTCACTAAAGTGGATAAAGGGAGGGGAGAAGGGTGCTTCCTACGCTGTCCCAGCACCCCAGAGGTGAGACATGGCCAGAGCAAAAGGGACTTGAAACAATTCCCAGGGCAAGCAGAGAGTTGAACTGTGCCAGGAAGCCAGGAAAGACCAAGAAGCAGGCAGGGCACCTAATCTCCAGGCTCATTAACTCCCTTCCTTCCAATACCACATGTCGGCCTCAGCATGGCAGGAGACGGGAAGCCCATGGTGGACAGAGCACATTCATTTCACATATGTGCCTGGATATAGCCAGCCTTTATCCAACTGGGACCTGGTACCACCTGAAAAACACAGTACAAGGGCTGGAGATGGCTCAGTGGTTAAGAGCATTGGCTGCTCTTGCAGAGGAGCCAGGTTCAGTTCCCAGCACTCGCATGATGGCTAACGACCATCTGTAACTCCAGTTAATTCTAAGGGATCTGACGCTCTCTTCTGACCTCCATGGACTGATAAACCAGTGAACCCACAGCCTCAGAGATGGAAATGGCAAGCCCTGACAACTGGACAGGACAGCTTCGCTTACTTTATTATGTGTGTGTCCACATCATCACATGCATGTAGAGAGCAGAGGGCAATTTTGTTGCGTTCTTTCCTACCTTTATGTGGGGTTTGGGTGGGGCTTGAACTCGGGGTCAGGGCACTTTCTACACTGAGCCATCTCATTGGCCTGTGAGCTCCCTTAAGGCTATGGATACAATCAAATGCAGCGGTAAGCTCCCTGCCCCTAGCACATGGTGGACATGCAGCTCCTGCACACAAAGTGTGCTCCTGAGCTGGGGAGGTGGCTTAGTTCAGGCTTGAGTGTGGAAGGTACGCACAGGCTGACCGCAAGTCCTCGTGTTAATATTTATAGAGGGTCTTGCCATTTCCATAGCACTTCTGCGGGGGGAGTGGTCTAAGGCTTCAGACCAAAAGCACAACTACAAGAATTCAGTATAATGCTTTCTAGCACTGAGCTAGGCAGGGCAGGTGCCATCCTGTCCATTTAAAAATATTTGGATTTGCCAGGCATGATAGTGCACGCCTTTAATCCCAGTACTTGGGAGGCAGAGGCAGGTGGAGGCAGGCAGATCTCTGAGAGTTCAAGGCCAGCCTGGTCTACATAGCAAGCTCCAGGCCAGCTGGGACTAAAGGGAGACCCTGTCTCAAAAAGAAAAAAAGGAAAAAAAAAAAAAAAAAAAAGGATTTGGATTTTGAATAGGAGTGTATTGCCTGCATGTGTGTAAGTACACCCATGTCATGAAATGCCCATGGAGGTCATAAGACGGTGTCAGAAATCTCCTGGAACTAGAGTTATAGGCCATTGTTAGCCACCATGTGGGTGCTGGGAACTGAACCTGGGTCCTCTGTAAGAGCAGCCAGCACTCTTAACCAATGAGCCGTCTCTCCAGCACTGATCCTATCCATTTTATAGACATAGAGATAGACCCAAGGCACCAGGGCCCTATGGAAGGACCCCCGTGACTGCAGGCAGACCCCTGAGAGCCCTCTACATCCATCTGATCTTCTGTCTGAGCTTCCAGCCCTCAGAGTAGGCAAGGGAGGCAAAGCCGACTGAAGTAGGGGAGGAGACCAAGGAAGCCCCAGAGAGGGAATCAGACGGACCCAAACATGACTCTCAGATGCCCACACATGGGGCCAGCATCAGGAAAACTTGAGGGAGACAGTAAGGAGTGGAAGGTTGAGAACACAGTAGAGGCTAGAGAGATGGCCTAGCAGTTAAGAGCACTGACTGCTCTTGCAGAGGACCCAGGTTTGATCCCCAGCACCTACATGGCGGCTAAGAACCGTGTGTAACTCCAATTCCAGGAGAGCTCCAGGTCCAGGGGAATCCGACACCCTCTTCTGACCTCCGCGGCATTGCATGACACGGATGTACAGACTTGCATCCAGACAGTACATTCATACACGTACAAAATAAATAAAATGCACCAGGATGCCCGGGTGAAGGATTTAAAAAAAAAAAAAAGAGAGAACACAGTAGAAAACAGGGAGCCATTCTGCCCCATCAGCACCCCCTTCCTCCTTCCAGCCCTCAAAACGAAAACCAAACGTGGGGCAGGGATGCAACTTAGTTGCATGAAGCTGTGGTTTCCTGCCCAGCATAGCAAAAAAAAAAAAAAAAACAGGCTAGGTGGCACATGCCTGAAATCCCAGCACTCAGGAGGTAGAGGCGAGAGGATTGAAAGTCCAAGGCCATGCTTAGCTACATAGTGAGTCTGAGCCTAGTCTGGCATACTTGACTCTATATGGAACATACAGACATGACTCTCACTAGGCTAACATGGTCCTTTGCACAGGACCACCCTGAACAAAGGTTTTGCTCACCTAAACTTTTTGGCCCACACCTCTCCCCTTGTGCCTGTCAAGCCTGAGAACTCAAGTCTCCTTAATGAAGCTGAACTCCCCTCCCCCACCCCCACTCAGAAATTATTAGCAGGATCTCCACAATTAGGAGCAAATGGCTTATGACGGATGGATGACATTAGATGCCATCCAGCAAGAGCCTAGAAGGCAGGCCAGTGGGGCTGCAACTGGGGAGGTGGGGGCCACGCGACTGTGATGAAAAGCAAGACATGTCTCAGCGAAGTGGGGTCTCCCATCTTTGGGGTGAGGATGTGGGTAGAGATGGGTGTAGGGCTGTTCAGAGCCTTTTGTCCGGCTGAGGGCCCCAGGTCTGTGTTGTTTTCCTCACTGCCAATTCCATCTGTATGCCTGGGAGATAGGGATATGCTGGAAGGGCAGAGGAGAGCAGCGTGGACAGAGGCCACAACCCTGGGGGGCCCCGAGTGTTGTAAGGCATCCAGCCCAGTCAGTCCAAATGGCTGGTTATAACTCAATGACAGATCAGAAAATCCTATCAACATGTTCACAGACAAGAACATGGAGACCCAGAGTGGGGCCTGAGGCTCTCCCACAGGGGCACAATATTGGGGCCAAGCAGAATCGGAGCCCACTAGATCTAAAGCTGGGCTCTGTGCAGGGAAGTAAAGCTGGGAGCCAGCCCTTTGTGCCACCAGGCAGCCCCAAAAATCAGGAACCAAACTTTCTTGCCTGCCTCTGGCAAACTGTAACAACTGGGATTATCCAAACTGCTGACAATTAGGAATTCGGGTCATCAGGCGCACAGGGCAAACGTCTTGACCTGCTGAGCCATCAAACCACTGCTGTGTTGGTTATCGATGTCTGCTGGGTACAGGCTGGATTTTGGTGAAGTGTCTTGGCGGGGGGGGGGGGCTCGAGAGATGGCTTAGCAGTTAAGAGCACTGGCTGCTCTTGCAGAGGAGTTCAGGTCCCAGCACCCACATGGTGTGTTGCAACTGTAGCTCCAGTTCCAGAGAATCCAATACCCTCTGTAACCTCCACGGGCACTGCCCAATATGGGTACACTTACATACATGCAGGCAATACACTCAGACACATAAAATTATTAAAGTTTTTTTTTTTTGTCTTTTTGAGACAGGGTTTCCCTGTAGTTCCAGCTGTCCTAGAATTCACTATGTAGACCAGGCTGGCCTTGAACTCCCAGAGATCCATCTGCCTCTGCCTCCTGAGTGCTGGTGGCACATGCCCAGAAGCAGGCGGATCTCTGGGAGTTCAAGGCCAGCCTGATCTACAAAGTGAGTTTCAGGACAGCTGGGGCTACAGAGAAACCCTGTCTCAAAACAACAAGAACAACAACAATAAAACAAACAAACAAACAACAAACAAACAAACGGTGTCTTGAAGGTGTTGCCTCTATTCCTCCCAGTCTGAGAAGCATTCTTAGGAGAAGCTGTTAGCTTCACCCAGGACCCAGGTTGACTTAGTCACTGACTAATAGTCCCAGGACCACTGTGAAGTTCAAGGAGAAATTCTCACTGCCTGAGCTTCAAGAGGCTTCAGTTTAGTGAGCTAGCATAACCACCAGACAAAGATATAAGCAAATCCTGACATGGCTGACTGAGTCTTATGCAAAGATGGCAGACTACCTAGGACACAGGGTCAGGGGAGACCACTAAGACGACACCTCACAACAGAAGTAGCAGGCAGAGTATTCATGGTGGAGGTGGGAAAAGCAAACTGTAAGGTGTATTATAAGCTGAAAAGGCCAGTCAGGTGTGGTGGCATGGACTTATGATCCCAGCACTCAGAAGCAGAGGAGCTTGAGTTTGAGACCAGTCTGGGCTACATAGCAAGGCTATGTCTATAAACACAAAAGGTCAGTATGACCAAGTACCAGTCTGAAACAGAGCCCCAGAAGGGTTCAGTGACCATATCAAATGAGGATGATGCTTTGTTTCCCATGTGTATGTGTGCAGTGTATGCACATGTTCCTGTGTATACATATTTGGGTTGATGTATGTACATGTGCATGCACCTGTGTGTAGAGGCCGTTGGTCGGCATCGATTATCTTCCTCAATAGTGCTCACCCCACTTTTTAAGACCTGGGGTTCGGGGGCTGGAGAGATGGATCAGCAGTTCAGAACACCAATTGCTCTTGCAGAGGACCCGGGTTTGATTCCCAGCACCCACATGGCAGCTAAGAACTGTCTGTTCCAAGTCTAAACAATCAAGAAAAAAAAAAAAACTGTCTTTAACTTCCAGTTAAAGTTAACTTTAAGTTAACTTAAAGTTCCAGGGGAATCTGACACCCTCTTCTGACCTCTGCAGCACTGCATGACACAGGTGCACCTACTTACATGCAGACAGTATACTCATACACATAAAATTTTAAAAATTAAAAAAAAAAAAGACCTGGGGTTCACTGATTTGGCTAGGCTGGATACCCAGCAACCTCGAGTGGTCAGTGTCCATGGTCCCAGCAATGAGATTACAGAGAAGCCCTGCCAGGCATGGCTTTTTAAATTTTTTTGGGGGGGGTCTCCTGTAGCCCCAGCTGTCCTGGAACTTGCCTTGTAGAGCAGGCTGGCCTTGAACTCCCAGAGATCCGCCTGCCTCTGCCTCCCAAGTGCTGGGATTAAAGACATGTGCCACTATGCCTGGCCTAAAGTTTTTAAGTATTATTTTTATTTATTTATTTTTATATGTAAAGAACTTTTATTTTTTTTTTCGCAAGAAGAAACACTTGAATTTCACGTCAGATCACGAACAAAAGGAATCAAATCCACATGTCAAAAGCACAAAGAAAGCCGGGCGTGGTGGCGCACGCCTTTAATCCTAGCACTTGGGAGGCAGAGGCAGGCGGATCTTTGTGAGTTCAAGGCCAGCCTGGTCTACAGAGTGAGTTCCAGGACAGTTGGGGCTACAGGGAGACCCCCCCCCAAAAAAAAAGCACAAAGAAAAAGTGTTTTTTTTTTTAATGAGCATGAGTGTAATGCCTGTAAGTGCCCCTGTCATGCAATGCCCTCAGCAGCCAGAAGGGGGCGCTGGAAGTGGAGTTAAGTACCATTGTTAGAGCCATCTAGGTACTGGGAATCTAAACCCAGTCCTCTGCAAGAGTAGCCAGTACTCTTAACCAATGAGCCACCTCTCCAGCCCCCAGGCATGGCTTTTTAAACAGGTTCTGGGGATCCAAACCCAGGTCTTTCTACTTATATGGCAAGTACTTCACTGACTGAACCATCTCCCTAGCCTGTTTCTGTTCTTTGAGATGAAGTCTTGCTGAATGTGGGCTGGCCTCAAATTTACAATATTCCTGCCTCAGACTTCTATATTCTTTTAAAAAAAATTTTTTTTAATTTTATTTATTTCTGTATGTGTATCAATGTACTGTCTGCATGCAGGTTTGTGCACCCATGTCGTGCAATGCCGTGGAGGTCAGAAGAGGGTCTCGGATTCCCCTGGAACTGGAGTTCTCCTGGAAATGGAGTTTCAGACGGCTCTCGGCCGCCATGTGGGTGCTGGGGATCGAACCCGGGTCCTCTGTAAGAGCGGTCGGCGCTCTTAACCGCTAGGCCATCTTCTTGTATTACAGGTGTGTACTAACACACCAGGCAAGGCAAATCAATTTTTACCTCATTTGCCATAAGGGGGAAAAAAATAATCACTGGACAACTTTGGGCAGAAAGTGATAAATCTTTAAGGGTAAATACCTAAACCCCTGCTAGTAAACAGTAAGTACCTAATAAGAGTTCCTTAAATACTCACCCCTTTAAATGTAACTCCTCTGGGGGATCAGGTGGAGGAAGGGGGTGTGGGGAGGAGTCAGAGGTCAGCACCATAGAAAACTAACCTAGGGAGACACAAGTTCTTGGCTAGTAAGGCTTTGTCCTCTAGCAAAGACATAAAAATAAAATTACACAGAGAAGGGGGGCAAAGAAGGTGTGTGGGGGGGACTATAAAACCCTGAAGTGATTCTACACTTTTTTCCTTAGATTTTTTTTTTTCTTTAAAAAAAAGCTTTTTGGAAAAGGCTATAAATTTTTTTTACACCAACCTCGTAAAAATGACATCGGCACATTCTCAAATTAGAACCATTAAAATGAAAACCAGTGAAGCACAGACACGGACCCACGTGGGCGGGAGACATCCCTGTACAGTCCTGGTTTCCAGTCCTCCTCTGCCAACTGTCCAGAAGGCTCCTCCTCTCCAGGAGGGGTTGACTTCAGCAGGTACGAACCTGGCCAGGGGCCATCAGCACAGAACAAGTTAGTTAAAAGACCCTCGTCTTTGGAAGGGGCCTTTGTTCCCCCTTACTGGCACCAGCCCAGGTGGGGTTCACAACAGCTGGCCTCCCAGTGATAGCCAAGGCCAGCTTAGCATGCATGGTGCCAGGAGAGGCAGAGTTGGGGTCTGAAGGGATGACATCCAGTCACTAACAAGCAATAAAAGTGCAGAGGTGGATGGGGTAGTTGATAGTCAAATCCTCACTGGAATTATCCGGAAGTGGGTCTGCTCTGAGGTCTGGGGCCTAACCACTTCTGCAGGGGGCTAGAAGTATAGGCTTTAAACTAGGAACATGCAGATGCCTTGCCCCAGACTCCTACTGGGGCATTTTAGGAGCAATGTTCATATCACAGGTTCCAGGGGAGCCCACCCAGTACCTAGGGTGAACCCCCCCTTCAACCTTTACCCTTGGCCCTCAGGAGAAACAGCTCTCCCAAATCTTCTTCTAGCCCCACAGTCTTCATCAGTCGGGACCAGAACAGTAGGGACTACAATGCTGTCATGGGAAGAGGTGGGACCTGGGAGACAGGTGGGTTGGGGGGTCAGCATGCCTCTCCTGGAGGAAAACCGGGGTCCCTCCGCTAGGCTCTTTCCTCCCCTGCAAAGGGATGACTGACTACCTACTAGGTAAAATCATAGATTTGGCCTTTGGCTTAGTAATTCAGCAAGGTGGAGGACATTCTACCCATGCCCCTAACATCACCCCCCAGTCCCACTTCCTCTCAGCTGCCTGTCTCCACCTACTTCTGGGGTGAGGTACAATTCCTAAGCACTTCCCACAGCAATCTCCCGAACACCCAAGTTCCTCTGGGGCGGGGCTCCATCTCCAGATGGACAGGGAGAAGTTGGCTAGAGGGTCAGAGCTGAAGCAGTGGAATCCAGGCCATGAGGCCAGAGTCTGGAAGAGTCCGGGCCTCTGACCCTCTCGGAGACTTCAGACAACTGTTGGCTGTGTGTGCACGCAGTGGGGTGGGGCTGATCCCCCTCTGGAAGATCCCTTCCCACCCAATCCCCTAAGTAGCTTAGGCAGAGAAGGGCCAGATGGAGGAAAGGCTCTTCCATTCTTCTTCTCCCCTCCCCCAACTCCCTGACTCCCCCACCCTCATCTCTGTGGAGGGGGTGAGTTAAAAGCCCATTACTGAGCTGAGCCCCCAACCCTTTTGAATCTCCTCACAGGATGTGAACAGGGTAGGATTTGGCCCAGTTGCCATGGCAACTGCAGTGGGAGTTCCCAGACGCTAGGCAACCCTCTGGTGACCCTCCCTGACCTGTCACCCCTGCAACCCAAGGACAATGGGAATGCTGGCTCTGGAGGCCCCTGACGCCTTTCAGCACAGGGCTAGCAGCTCTGCCCTCCCCCACTCTGCCAGCTCAGCCTTCCTGGCCCCAAGTCCAGCTGTCTGTCAGCAAAGCAGACCAGTCCCCAAGACCTTGTAATACCTGGGACACACCTCTCCCAGCCCAAGCTCCAAAGGTATTTTTGTGGGGTCCCCAAGGAAGTCTCTGCAGGCAAAATGTATTTCCAGCAAGGCAATTATCAGATAAAAGAGGAAACAGAGTTAACTTATGAAGGAAAAAAAGACATGGGGGGAGAGTTGGGGGAAGCGAGGGCACTGGGGTGGGAAGCACTGCTTGGGCAGGGACAGCACCAGATGCCTTTCTAGCGCACTCTGCGAGTTCAGTAAAGGCCACCAACTCCACCTACTCCACACAGTGTCCTGAGCAAAATAAGATTCAATGTGAGTGTCTTATTCAGGCTGACCTCCAACTTGCTGTGCAGCAGAGGATGACCTTGAACTTCTGATGTCCCTGCTTCCACTTTTAAGTGCTGGTATTATGGGCATGTGTCATCATGCCCAGATTATGCAGTGCAGATCCCACCCACGGCATCATGCACGCTAGGCAAGCACTCCGGCACCTGAGCCGCACCCCCTGCCCCAGCGTGTCTGCTCAACAGTGGATCCTCTGAGGCCTGTGTCCTCCCACACCACCTCAAGGGTATGAATTTAGATCTGGGGAAAACCCCAAGGATGAAGTGGATCTTGGCACTCCAGGAGCTGTCACTTACCAATAAGAGGGCTGGGCATATTGAAATGGGGGAGCCAGCAGGGGACTCTATCCAGCCAGACTGGCCTGGCAGCCAAGCTGGGTCACCCCCTAGCCTCTGTTTAAACAAGCTCCCAGCCTGCTGTTGCACTAGCTCTTGTTCTGAAGTGACGCCGCTGCCCTCCTCAGCACTGTTTGTTTCAGCCTAAAGTCCTGTCACCCGCCTGGCCTGACTTCTGACTCGGCCTATCTTGCTGTCTCTCAACTCATTACTCTCAAAGGCCAGGATTGCATTTCCAGCACTTGTTTACCCAGAGCAAAGAGGCAGGGACCAACAGACAAAAGGAGAGGGGCTAGGAGACAGAAGGAGGGCACAAGGACAGGACCAGAAGATCATCTGCAGACACATTCTGTCAAATCTCTGCCTTGAAGCAGACACAGAGTGCCCCCTCGGGCGGTGGACAGTTCCTTCCTTCCACTTTGTAAGAAAGATTTATTGACAGGCATGGTGGCACAAACCTTTAATCCCAGCACTCAGGAGGCAGAGACAGGTAGATCTCTGAGTTCAAGACCAGCTTGGTATATATATTTCTAGGCTTTCTGGGCCAGCTAGGGCCCCTGTCTCAAAAAGACAAAAAAAAAATTTTTTTTTAATTTTACGTGTATGATTATTTTGCCTGCATGTATGTAAGTGTACCACATGTGTGAAATGCCCTTGGAGGCCAGAAGAGGGTGTCAGTGCCCCCTGGAACCAGTTATAGTTGTCAGCTGTCCTCTGGGTGCTGGGAACTGAACCTGGCTCCTTGGCAAGAGCAGCCAGTGCTCTTTACGACTGAGCCATCATCCAGCCCTTCTGTTTTGTTTTGAGATAGGGTCTCCCTTTTAGTCCCAGTTGGCCTGGAGCTTGCTATGGAGACCAGACCAGGATGGCTTTGAACTCACAGAGATCCACCTGCCTCTGCCTCCCAAGTCCCGGGATTAAAGGTGTGTGCCGAGACTGGCCCTGTATTTTTGACACCCCTGTGTCTCATGCAGTCTGGCCTTCAATTCTGTGTACCTGTATGGATGACCTTGAATTTCTCAACCTCCTCCCTCTACTTCCTAAGTACTGAGATTACAGGCATGTCCAGCAGGGATGTTTGTGTGTGTGTGCGTGCGTGCGTGTATACGCACGTGTGCATTCACATATGTATAGGTGTACTTGCCTGTCCAGGTACATGAGCTGAGGTCAGAGGTTGACATTAGAATGTCTTCTTTAATTGCTTCTCTATCTTATTTTATTTATTCATTTGAGAATATCACATGTATATACAATGCACTGTACTGAGATGAGTACACATAACCTACTTTATTTTTTGGGACAGTCTCACTTCATTTCAGGCAGACTGTCTCCACCTCCCTCCCACCATGCTGGGATTACAGGTGGGTGCGAGAATCCAAACTTACGTGTTTCTTTTTTGGGACAGGGTCTCCCTATAGCCCTAGCTGTCCTGGAACTCACTTTGTAGACCAGGCTGGCCTTGAACTCACAGAGATCCACCTGCCTCTGCTTCCCGAGTGCTGGGATTAAAGGCATGCACTTAAAGACGGTTCTTAGCAGCCATGTGGGTGCTGGGAATAGAACCTGGGTCCTCTGCAAGAGCAGCTGGCACTCTTAACTGCTGAGCCATCTCTCCAGCCCCCAAACTTAGGTTCTTATACTTGCATAGCAAGCACTTGACCCACTGAACCATCTACAAGTTCTCAGGGGTTTGTTTTGTTAAATTGGGGTCCTACTATGTAGCCCAGGGTGGTCTAAAACTTGAGATCTTTTTATCTTGCCAGAGGATCAAATACCTGCTTCTGGATAGTATATTCTGGGCATGACAGGGAAGCTGCACCCAGGAAATCTCCACACTGTGGGTGCCAGAACAAGACCTGCATAATGACAGCACCTGATGACATGGCAAAGGGGATGGGGAGATTTCACAGGATCCCAGTTCTAAATGAAGAACTACAGGCAACCAGTGGGTGCTGAGGGAGGGAGCATCAGTTTTCTCCAGGGACTAGCTCCCTGAGAGGTGATCTAATCCCAAGTGCTGACTGACTCTAAAAACATATACACATGAGCACCACTAAATGGACTCAGTGCATTTTATAATTATAAATATCTATGTGTATGTAACGGTAATAAAGAGGACAAGAAGCCAGGCGTGGTGCACAGGCCTTTAATCCTAGCATTTGGGAGGCAGAGGCAGGCGGATCTTTGTGAATTCAAAGCCAGCCTGGTCTACAGAGTGAGTTCCAGGACATCTGGGGCTACAGGGAGACCCTGTCTCGAAAAAGACCAAAAAAAAAAAAAAAAAGAGGACAAGAAACTGAAAAGGAGTGGGGTGGGGCAGGGGAGAGGGAGCAGTAGAAATGAAGTAAATACAGTATTCATGTGTGAAATTCTCAAAAAATAAAAATGGAATTTGAGATCCACTTGCCTCAGTCTCCTGAGTCAGATGGAATTACAGACATGCGCTGCTACACCTGGCTCTTAGTTTGCTTTTTCCATTTATTTATTATTTTATGTGGGGGGGGGTGGCGTGCAAGCACACATGTGTGAAAGTCTGAGGACAACTTCTGGCAGTTGATTTTCTTCCTCTGTAGGTTCTGGGACAAAACTCAGGTCTTCGGGCTTGTTCAGCAAACACCGAGCCATCTCACCAGACCTGCTTTTTTTCTTGTTTTAAGAGACTCTTTTGGATGGGCAGGAAGTATTCTCACTCACCAACACATCTATTTAGCACCTACTGTGCTGGAGCACTTCCTCCTACCCTGTTACGAAGGTGACTGTGTGGCTGGAATGGGTGCCAGTGAGGACAGTGCTGAGGCCTGAGTGAGGGACCGGGTGCCCAAAGTAGCTACAACCTCTCAGTCAGTCACAGGAAGTAAGTGAGTGCTGCCTCAGCTGTGAAGAAGGAACGACATGCCCTCTCTCCAAGGATGAGGAGGCAATTTAATGACTTAGTAGATTTGAAAGTTGTCTTCTAAAGACTTCCTGCTTAGGGCTGAAGGAGAGGACAAATCAAGAGATCACACTGGCTTGTCCCACCAATAGGAATATCTGTTTTGGGGGGACCAGGAATTGCTACCCTGAAAGTTCTCCCCTATCCAGGGTGGAGAGATGAACCACAAACTGTATTTCATTTTCATTGAACATTTCATAATTTTTTTTCAGTTTGGAGCCAATGAAACTTTTTTGAAGTCTCACATATTTTCCTTGGCTGTGGAAACCTTGCCCATAGTGAGCCCAAATGGATAGAACAGCCCTCCGCCTGCCTCCACATCCCCATCCCAGTTTATTTGCAAAACAGATATAGGATTTTCCAGGACTTTGGGATAATCCCCAAAACAAACAGGAATAATTGGAACGTGGAATGGACATGGTAAAACATGGCTCATGTGTAGGGCAGGGCCCAGAAACTTGATCAGTACACACAGTTCCATCTCTCTCCACCCAAACAGCTACCCGGAGGCCTGTGTTTATGGCTCATGGCAAGCTTTTTATTTTATTTTTTAACTACGTTTTGTTTATTTTATATGCACATGCTTGAGTCACTATGTGTGTGTGTGTGTGTGTGTGTGTGTGTGTGAGAGAGAGAGAGAGAGAGAGAGAGAGAGAGAGAGAGAGAAGATAACTTTCAGGAGTCAGTTTTCGCCTTCCCCTACGTTGATCTGGGATCTGACTCAAGTTGTCAGGTCTGGTGGTGAGAGCCAGCACCAAGCTTTTTAGAAATAAAGTTCCCGGTCTTGGCGTCTCTCCCGACCTCCTGCTACATTTGGATTTTTGCATAGTTCTGTTTGCAAAGACATACAGGAGGGGACAAAACAACCACACACAACAAGTGGCCTTGGAAGCCTCTAGTGGGGTACATTTTGCTATATTTTGAACATCAAAATAAATAGGATTCTGTCCCCCGCAGACAGCACACTCAGTGGGTCTCTTCCCCGAGATCCTAGTTGAAGAGGCTTGGGAGACGCCCAACTCCCGAGGACCGGGTCCCTTGGGAAGAGGCAGCCAGGCCCTTCCTGCCCCCGTCTCCACTGCTGGCAAGTGATTTTTTTACTGTTTTCCATTCTGGGGGCTGGAGAATAAAGTGCTAGTTATGCAAGCATAAGAATCCGAGTTCAGATCCCCAGAAGCCTGATCAAAAGCAAGTCACAGAGCACCCAGCACTGGAGAGGTGGAGACAGGAGAAGTCACAGAGCACCCAACACTGGAGGGGTGGGACAGGAGAAGTCACAGAGCACCCAGCACTGGAGGGGTGGGACAGGAGAAGTCACAGAGCACCCAGCACTGGAGGGGTGGGACAGGAGAAGTCACAGAGCACCCAGCACTGGAGGGGTGGAGACAGGAGAAGTCACAGAGCACCCAGCACTGGAGGGGTGGAGACAGGAGGGTCCCTGGGGCTGGCTGGCTGGCCAGGCTAGCTGAATTGGTGAGCTCCAGGTCAGTGAGGAGACCCTGTCTCAAACAATAAGACTGATCATTCCAGCACTTGGGAAGCAGAGCAGGGGCAGTGAGATGGAGGCCAGCCTGGTCTACATGGCGAGTTCCTGACCAGCTGGGGCTATAGGAAAACTCTGTCTCAAAACAAAACAAAACAAAACAAAACAAAACAAAACAAAACAAAAATGTTGAGGGCTAGGGAGATGATTCTGAGGCTAAGACTGCCAAGCATAGTGACCCAAGTTCACCCTCTGGGTCCCATGATGGTCAAAGGAATGAACTGACTCAAAAGCTGTCCTCTGATTTCTATACATGCACTGTGGCATGTGCATGACAGACAGACAGATACACACACAAAATAATAAACAAATGTAGTGAAAAAAATAAGGTAGAAAACGATTAAGACACCCACGTTCACAGGCAGAGGCACACATGTAAACAATACACATACAAGATTTTTTAAAATCCTCTCCTTTGTTCACACCTACATGAATAATTGTGAGAAGGCTGTCACACCCATCTGCTTCTGAACCTAACAACCCAGTAATTTACTGGCAAAGGTCACAGCACTGATTGGCTGGGTCGGGTCCCTTCCATCCCTTCTGAAGGCCCCTGATCAGTTTGGAGCACCAGAGATCCACTTCTAGAGCCACTTCTAAAGCCTGAGGGGTTATAGACTGGGATACCATATGGAGGAGGAGCCCCAGTATAAATGCAAGTGACAGTACTGTCCCCAAGAGAGCCTGAAGGCTGTGGGGTGGGGATGCCTGGAGGGAAGGGGTGTGCAGGACCCTCCTGTTCTACCTTCCCAGTTGAGCCCCCAAGAGCTAAGCCACCAGCAGTGGTTTGAGGAGCAGGGTCAAAAAAGAGGAGACTCCCAAGGCGGGGCTGGCTGGGCTGGTTTTTCTGAACTCATCAGGCATGACATCCCCCTACCTGGGGTGGGGCTGGACCTAGAGGCTCAGCTCATTCATCACCCACCCAGTTTCTTGACCCTAGTGCCCCTGGATCTTCAGAAAGGCTGGTCTTAAACTCCTGAACCCCTGTACCTCAGGGTACAGATGACAGGCATGGGAGAGGAAGGGGGACACAGACTGAGTTCCTACTGTGAACCCTAAAAGTACAGGCCTGCCTTTCCCCTCCCTCTCTGGGGCTCTTCCCAGACGGTTCCCTGGTGCCTGGAAGTTTAATCTCTTCACAGCTCATACCAATGACCTACATAGGGATAGAGATGGGGAACGATTCACAATACAACTAAAGACACCCCTGTTTCCAGACCACCCCCTTGAACCCTGTTAATACAGCAATGCACATGTAGGAAGCAAAACCCACCCACTGGAAACAGACTCTCAAGCCTGCTGCCCAGGCTGCTGTGGGACCTTAAAGCACTGCTGGGACTGTTCCAAGCTCCATGAACTTCCGCCCCCACCCCCACCCCCACCCCAACCCCCACTCCACTTCTTGCTCCCCAAGCTCCGGCTGGCCACTAGAATTCTGGAAGCACAGAGGACATTGTCCCTGGAGGCAGGACTTTCTCAAAGATGTGAAAAGCCAGGCTGCTGGGCAGGAGCAGTGACATCCAGGTGGCCCCAGAGAGAGTGGGCCTGGAGAGGGAGAAGCTGCACCTACCTGTTGCTGTTGGAAGTGCAGGAGGTCTGCAGGGCTCATCTCGCCATTGCTGTCTGCTCCGCTTGCAGCATCCCTGCCTGGGCAGTCCCTACCAGCGCTGCCTGTGGGTGTGCCTGTGGTTCCTGGACCGCCGCTGCCATCAGCCTGCCCTGAAAGGCTGCCCACGCCGTTCTGACCAGACGGAGCCGACCTGATTGTCTCCGAGGCAGATTCCACCATCATGTCGCTCTATCGGGACCTGGAGAAGAGACATGGAGGGGAGGGGCTGAGGGTAAGGATGGACAGGCTGGGCCAGTCAGGTTCTTACTGGGACAGCAACCCCAAGCCTCGCCCCCCTCCCCCCAACGCCACCCCTCAACATCCCACTCCCTCAGCCTCCTCCTCAGTCTGGAGTGTCTCTTCCTCAACTTCCCAGGGGATCCTCCTGGGGCTCTCCGAATGTCAGCCTTCTCTTCCTTCTGGGCCTAGTTTAGAGGCAGATCCACATTGAAGCTGGGGCTCTCCCCTCCCCCTTTGCAGGCATTTCTTCCACCCAGCAGAAGGGAAGGGGAGGAGCCCCTCTTCCCCCCTTCAGGGTCCCACACCTGTTCTGGCCTCTCCTTCCAAGAACAAGCAACTCTATTTGCTAGGACCTACCAAACTGCTTCCCTTCCACCAGTAATAGCCTTGTCTTTGTTCCCACCTAGATAGGGAGTTCCCTGGGGAGCAGGGGCTGCTTCCCTAGGACACAGAGGGTTCTAATCAACGCTGTAACCTGGCTGCCTCTTACCCCCTATGGAGGGTCTGCCCACCTTCACTTCTAAAAGTCCAGCGCAAAGTAGCTACTATGTCCTATTTATCACCACCCCACCACCCATGAGTCCTCCTGACCAGAACAGTGAGATCTGTAATTATTACACCTATTTCAAAGATGAAAAAAAAAAAAATGCTGGAAGTGTAGACTTGGTGGTAAAGGTTAGCAGGCTGATGTCCTAGGATCAACCCCTAGAACCCGCCCCCCCAAATGGGGGGAGTGGTATAGTCCAGGGTGGGGAGTGTGTGTGTTGAGTGTGAGGTGTTAGTTTTCATTCCCAGCACTAAAGCAGAAAGACAGACAGAAATAAAGAAGGGGAGGGAGGGAGGGAGGGAAAAAATAAAAGCATCACACCTGTAATCCCACAGTTTGGGAGGCTGTGGGAGAAGTTCCAAGCCATGGAGAGGGCCTGAGTTCAGTTCCCAGCAGCCACATCGGAGGGCTCACAACTGCCTACAACTGCAGCTCCAGGGGATCTGATACCCTCTTCTGGCCTCCATGGGCACCCATGCAAGTGTGGACTGAAACACACATACACGAACAAAATAAATCTTTAAAAGCCAAATAAATTAATAGCCTGGTGACTTGTCCAAAGCAGAGGCTGAGGTGGTCCAAAACCTCACTCATTAGACAAGGAATTTCTGTGAATTCTTCAGAAAAGAGAGGTAAACCAGGCAAGGTCAAAGGCAGGGAATAGGACGGGGTGGCCAGAGTTTCCTTCTGTTAGCTATGGAGGTCCAGCATCCCACCAGCTTGTACACACAGCCCTCACTAAGTGGAGTAATTTAGTACTAAAACTATTCTAAAGCCAGGAATGACAGTGCATGCCTGTGACCCCTGGTTCACGCCTGTAATCCCAGGATTCCAAAGCAAAGGGACCACAAATTCAAGACAAACCTGGGCTCTACATTGAGACTCTCTTACCCAGCCACACACACACACACACACACACACACACACACACAAGCTCTTCTTCAACATCAGGGGCCCCTAAAGCAACTACCACTTCACAGAAATACTGACTTCATTTAAGGGGAACATGGTTAGTATCCACCATGGATGCATGACACATGTCTCAAACTCCTTAAACCTCAGCTTCTTGGTTTGTAAAGTATGAATCTCAGCCTCTCAGAGGTCTTTAAGAACATACAAGGCACCTGTCCAAGTAACCCCTTACCAGTCCCTCTCCACTTACCCTAGAACATCTATCAAGGCCTAGAGGAGCCAGCCAGGCCCCATAACCACATGCTCTCTCTTAGCCAATAGGAGAAGGAAGACTTTCAGGTAACAGAAGTAGCTGGGTTTCCTCCCCACTCCTTCCAGGGTGGAGGACCCCAGCAGCCGCTTGGCAGCTCTACTTTGTGGCCTTTCCCTAGCTCCCCTGGGCCACCTGCTGTTTTATCCCTACTGGAAGGGGGAAAAGGTGAGGGTCCAGGCAGAGGGGCCATACCACTGCTCGGAAAGCCCTTCTCGGTTTGTGCCTCTGGATATCCCGTTATAGTGGGTTGGGGCTAGGGGAGGGATCCTCCTAGGTTCCCTGGTGCTACTGATGTGGCCCACATTAATCTTGCCATATGTTCCTTCAGCAGTGGGGCTCCCACTCCTGAGTTCAGAAGGAAGCTGGACCAGGGTTAGAGTGAGAATAGGGGTGATGGTTTGGAAGAGATTGAGCACTCAGTCCCAAGCCTTTAATGGCTGTGTCAGCCCCAGGGCTAGTAGGCTACCAAGTGATGGATGGGGTAGGCTCTGGACTCCACCCACCGGAGCACAAGGCTCCAACCCCCTCCCCTGAAGCTGTCCACCCTGAAACTTACAGGAGCAACTTCCTGCACTGGGGCCTGGGCTTCCACTGGGGTGGGGAATGGGAAGACAGCAGGAGCTCACTCCTCACTCTCCCCCAACCCCAGCTCTGTCGGGGTGGTGAGCAGCTGCCAGCTCAGAATCCCAGACTAGCTGCTCTGAGATCTGAGAACTCCTGGGCCCCAAGGGACAAAGACAAGAGCCTCGGGATGTATGCACAAGCAGAAGAAAGCAAAGAGAATGTGGCAGCTACTTCCCCTGGGGAAGGGAGAGTGGTCCCCTTCCAACATTCACAGGAACACCATAAAGTTGTAGCAAGTTTGGAAAAGGGAGGATAAAAGGGTGCCAACAGAAGAGTCCCTTTCTGTCCCATCTTTTTTTGGGGGCAGAGGAGCAAAGCGAAACCCAGTGAACAACATAATTGCTGCAATGTGGCGTGTAATAATAGCTATTCAAGGGCTGATCATTCATATTAAACAGGGTGAAGCAAGCCTCCAATTTGCATGCTAGAGATTATATGCATTTGAAAAGTCATTTCCGCAGGGTATATGAATGGCATCAATTCCCATGGGGTGTGCTCTGCCCCCCCCCGGGGGGGGGCTTTCACCCACTGACACACACCCATACACCTCCTTCCTTGCTCGGGCCCACCCACCAATAAGGGCTCCTCAAACCTGCATGGCCGGAACTCCCAGTCCCTCTAGGAATCATCCCTTCTGCCCTGGGACACCTGCCCTCCTGCAGCAGCCTTCCACCTTCCCACCAACCTCTCCACAGAGTGTTGTAATAGCAGTAGGGTGTTCCCTGCTCCGTGGGTGAGCCAGTCCTGGTGTCTGGGGCCCATCCAGCAAGAGACTGGGTAAGGTGGGGTTTGAGAGTCAGATTTTTATATCAAGTGCCTAGTAACTGTGGGGGGGGGGACATCACTGTGCCCTTCATGACCCTGGCTAGGAGACATGGCAGCAGCCTGGGCTCGGTCACACATCAGCTGTGATTCCTTTGCTTTCTTACATCTCGGGGCCTCAGTTTCCCTTCTCTCCATGGGAAAATAGTTTGGACAGCTCATCTGACTTGGGAGCTCCAGGAACAATATTCCTTAGTAGAGTTGGTGGACACAAAGCCACAGGATTTCAGTGGATGCTGGGAGCCACTGAGAGGCCACTAATCCCTTATCTCAAAGGGCTCCACCCAACATGGACCACTTAGCTCATTAGACCACTTAGCTCACAGTCTCAGCTGTGTATTCTTGGGTAAGTCACCGGGCTACTTTATGCTCCCCAAGTGTGGCTTGAGTGTCGATAATTCTTAGCACTCTGGAGGTGGAGGCAGGAAGATCAGGAGTTCAAGACCAGCCTCACCTACATACAGAATCAGAGGTCTGCAGACTCTGCACAGCAAACCCCCCTAAAAAGGCGTGGTGGCGCACGCCTTTAATCCTAGCACTCAGGAGGCAGAGACAGGTGGATCTTTGTGAGTTCATGACCAGCCTCGTCTACAGAGCAAGTTCCAGGACAGCTGGGGCTACAGGGAAACCCTGTCTCGAAAATACCAAAACACACACACACACACACACACACACACACACACACACACACCAAGGACAAGGGGGCACAAATTTCCTTTTTTTTCTTTCTAGAATTTGCTAAAACTAGGGTTCTTATCCTCACCCCAGCATTCCCAGGCCACTCTCCCATCGTACACTGGGGGCGGTGATGGACCAGTTATTTGGGTGATCTGGGTGATCTAGGGTTTGGGGGGCTCTGGTCCCACACGTGAGCAAGTCCTAGAGCCAGGGGAGGGACAAGGCCAGGAGACTCCAGCAGCCATTGTTGGAAGCTGGGCCAAAACAACAGCTACACCTTCTGTTCTGCAGGGGGCGGGGGACACTTCTGAGGCCGAGGGGGCTCCCACTCCCCCAAGGCTTTGGACCCTACATGCATCCCTTTGGGGAGTCGAGGCCAGCGACGCCCTCTCAGTGCCAGCCCAGTCCGCCCGGTCCCCTCCCTGCCGGAAGTGACGGGCTGAACCTACCTAGGGGCCAAAGGGGGCACGCAAGGCCCGGGTGCTTTGGGGGGAGCATAGAGGAAAAGAGACCAGAGCCCACACGTGGACAAACCTTTTGTGCTTTTTCGCGGGCCCATATGGCGTGGGGAGTATTAATTACCGTCGCTTTTTAATTAACAATCGTTTAATCTGAGCCTAACATTTGCCACGACACCCTGCGCCTCGCCGCGAACCCGCGCCGCCCGCCCTGCCAACTCATCAATTAATTTTTATTGACGTTTTCTTCACCAAACAGGCACAATACCAGGGTTTTCCAATTAACACCTCCGCGATCTCTAATTAGTGCAATTAACAGACTGATGGATGCCCGGAGTTTGCCCGCGAAGGAGGGAGGGAAACAGGGAGGGGCGGACATGCGCGCGCAGCTAGGGAGGAGACGCGCGCCCGCTCTTCTGGCAGTTAGGCGGATGGGGGCGGGGCTAGCGAGGTGAGGGCGTGGCCTCAGGTCACCTGTCGTCAGAGTCACTGTGTCCCAGGAGGCCCAGCTGAGTGCCTGACAAATTGGAAGTTGGGAAACTGGCGTCTAGTTGCAAACTTGCAGAGCGACTTGGGGCAAGTAAGTGAACGCGCTCTATTTATAACTCCAAAGAGAGATGGGGAAGCAGATTGCAATAGAGACAGAGATAAAACATCCTAAAAGGTAACTGCATAGTGAAGGAGCCCGGGAATGAACCAGAACCCAAACCCAAACCCAAACCAGGGACTAGCAAGCTCAGTAACTCAGGATCAAGCTGGAGTGCTTATTACTGGGCCCCAATCCCAGAGATTCGAATTCTATAGATCTGAAAAAGCCCTGGTAATTTGTATTTTTCTTTTTCTTTTCTTTTTTTTTTTTTTGATGGCTCAATGAGTCACTAGCAAAAGGCCCACTGAGTGCTTTTAAAGGTATTTCTAAAAGTTCCCAGGTGAACCTGGAGTGGTAGTGGACACCTTTAATCCCAGCACTGGGAAGCAGGTAGATCTCTGTGAGAGCAAGGCTAGCCTGGTCCACAAAGCATGTTCCAGGCCAGCTGTGAATACAGGGAGACTCTGTCTCAAAACAAACAAAAATACATTAAAAGTTCACGTGATGCTAAGTGCTTGCTTGAGGCTTCAGTTAGTGGTGGTCTAAAACTAGGTGATGGACCTTCAACACCATTCACAAGCATTTAGGGCCCAATTAAGCTAAGAACTGAGGTCTAACCACAGTATTTTGAAGTGTGGTCCCAACTGAGCAAGACTGATAGGCAAACAACTCAGCAAAGGTAGCTGAAGATGGTAAAGGCCCCAATCCCTTCTGTTTTCCTCCATGCCCAGAAAGCTTGGCCACTTATGGAGCTTCCTACCCCCCTTCCATGGTTAGCCCAGAGCAAACTGCACCAGGAATGGTCCTTCACCCATCCGTAAGTTCAAAAGCTGCTATAGCAGTGTGCCAGGCTGTGTACACAGACAAGAACAGGACACCCTGAGTCATTCTGGAGCGTTCCTGTCCATAGAGAGAGGCAAGTGATAAAGACATGGTTAAGGTGGGGTGTAGTCCTGAGTGCCTTTAATCCCAGCACCCAGGAGGCAGAGGCAGGTGGCTCTCAATGAGTTCAAGGCTAGCCAGGGCCATGTAGTTAAGACCTGGTTTCAAAAAACAGAAGACACCTAAATAGCAGCGCTCAGATGAGTTAAATTCTGTTCAATATAAGTACAGGGAACAAATGGGGTTCTACCTTTTAAAAATATATAACTTTTTATTCTCAGAGAATTTCATACATGTATACTATATATTTGGAGCATACACCACACACTCATGGCTCTACCATACATGGAGTGTGGATTGGGGAAAGGCTGCAGTGGAGCGTAGGCTTAGCTGTGACGGCTAAGCAAGCTTGGCCAGGCAGACTGAACACAGGAAACACATGCAAAGGCCTTCATTTACCAAAAGAGAGGTTGGCTACCTGACTTTTCTAGGACTAAAAGTCTTTGCAGTTGTTACATTTCCTAGATACACCCCCATGACACAGAACTCAGTGTAGGGTAGATCTTATCTGTCCTTCCTTCTCTATCTATTCCTTTTTTTCTAGATATCCTGCTAACAGATCTTCAGTCAAGGATCAGAAAAAAAGAGGATTTGCTTTTTTCAGAGTCATCAACGTTAGTCTGACAGGGATGTGAGGACACTTCTCAAGTCAAAGACCCAGGGACAGATGTCTCAATGCAGCTCTGACCCTTGCTGGCTACAGACTGCCAGGAATGAATAAGGCTCTCCAGTAGAAGCTACCTGGCCTTGGGCCTTGCTTGCTTGTCATTCTTCTTGCTAACCCTCCCCTGGCCTGATTCATGATATCGAGAAGCGAGGTCATTAGTCTGAACTTATCTGTAATATAGGGCTGATATCAACAATCCCCCCTCCCAGGATTCTGGGGAAATCAAGTAAGACAGAACATGAAGGAGATGGGCAGAGAAGGGCAGGTCTTGTCATTCTGGGCTCCAGAAGGTGGGGCTGCAGCCCAGTCTCCAAGTGAACTAGAGTTTAAAAGTTCACACCCTTTTCTTCCAGCCCTTTAGCTCAACATTTGAAAAAAAACAAAGGCAAGACCATCGAACTAGAATGCTACAATAAGACAGAGGAAGGTACAGCCCAAGGGCAGAACACTAATTAGCTTAGCATGTGTAAGGCCCTGGGTTCCATCCCAGGCAACAAGTAACAACAGCAACCCCTCAACCCAAAGCCCCAATCCTCCAAGAACTCTGGGACTTTCCCTTCTGTGGGTGGGTCAAAGGCTGCCACCTTGGCTTCTCCCACCCACCTGTGCCTGAATGCTAGGCCATAGATTCTCCATACTGTGACATTCTAGGACCTCCAATTTTAGGTACCATTCAAGGCTTTTTACTAAAAAACTTCAGAGCTAGAGGGGCTTTGTCCAAGTGGCAGGACAAAGACATGCCTATTTAAAATATAAGTCATGGGGCTGGAGATGTAGCTTAGCAGTTAAGAGCACTAGTTGCTTTTGCAGAGGACCCAGGTTCGGTTCCCAGCACCCACATTGTGGCTCACAACCATCCATAACTCTAGTTCCAGGGGATCCAAATCCCTCTTCTAGCCTCTAAGGGCACTTTATACATGTGTTTTACATACATGCAGGAAAATGCTCATACACATGAAATCAAAACAAATAAATAAAAAATATATATTAAAAGGTCACCAGACAGCCTTTGACTAGGAATCAGAGGCACTGTCCTGGGCTTTCTTCTCCAGGTCCTCTCCCAAGTTTCAAATAACTTTATTTTCTAATTCTGAAAGGAACGGACACCTTGGTACAATTTTTTTTTTGGGGGGGTGAAAAAGTATGAACTGGGTATAGCAGTATTCCCCCATAATCACAATTAGAAGACTGAGGCAGGAGGATGAGGGTTCCAGGCTAATCTGGGCTACATAGTGTGACCCTGTCTCAAAAATCAAACAACTGGGGGCTTGGAGCAATGGCTTAGTGGTTAGGCACAAGTGCTTACAGAGGACCAGAGTTTGGTTCCCAGCACTCATATTGGGCAGCTCACAACCACCTGTAACACCATCTCTAGGGGGATCTGACACCTCTGGGCTCCTTGGCCATGCATTCAAGTACATACATCCCACTCACAAAATAAAGTATCCTTAGAAAACAAAAACAAGCCAGGCGTGGTGGCGCACGCCTTTAATCCTAGCACTCGGGAAGCAGAGGCAGGCGGATCTTTGTGAGTTCAAAGCCAGCCTGGTCTACAGAGCGAGTTCCAGGCCAGCTGGGGCTACAGGGAGACCCTGTCTCGAAAAGAACAAAAAAAAAGAAAAGAAAACAAGCAACAACAACAAAACCCAGCTGGGTGTGCTGAAACACTCCTATAATCCCAGCACTCAGAAGGCAGAGGCAGTAGGATTGCTGGGAGTTTGAGACCTGTCTGGTCTACAGAGTAAGTTCCAATTTAACAATCACTACACAGCAAAACCCTGTACCAAAAATGTTGAGAGAGAGAGAGAGAGAGAGAGAGAGAGAGAGAGAGAGAGAGAGAGAAAGAGAGAGAGAGAGAGAAATAATAACCACTATCTTACCACATAGAGACTGAGGCTTTGGGGATGCTGATATTCCCTCCCCACCCAATTTCATCTCTTTTCGCACATAAACACTTAAAAAGTGAAATGGGGGTAGGAGGAGTACCTTGGGATATGGCATGGTGGTAGAGCTCTTCTGTAGCACAGTGTAAAATTGGGGTCACTAGCGCACACCTTTAATCCTAGCACTCGGGAGGCAGAGGCAGGCGGATCTTTGTGAGTTCAAGGCCAGCCTGGTCTACAGAGTGAGTTCCAGGACAGCTGGGGCTACAGGGAGATCCAGTCATGAAAAACAAAAAAAAATTGGGGTCACTATAAAATTTGAAACTTCCTATCTTCCTACTTCTCGCTTACTATCAAAAACATTCCTCCAAATATCTTAAACAAGTTTTTAATGGTTAAATCGTTGTTTGAATGTCTATGTTTTCTAAAATTTATTAACTCCAAAGTCTGGCATCTAGGCTGTTACCTACTTTTACTTATGAGAACAGAACACTATGTTATTTTTTACTATTGGCCTAAAGTGAATGCTGAAAACTAATTTTATTTCTCCTTCCCCTTCATCCTTTTCAAGATTTATTTTTATTTATTTCATTTTTTGAGACAGGGTCTCCCTGTAGCCCCAGTTGGCCTAGAACTCACTATATAGACCAGGTCAGCCTCAGTCTCAGATATCTGCTTGCCTCTGCCTCCTAAGCGCTGGGATTAAAGGTCTGTACTAACATGCCTAACTTTTAAAATTATTTTTATGCCCATTTGTGTATGTCTGTGCTAATGAGTGCGGGTTCTCAGAAGACCAGGTAACGGTGCTGGATTCCTTGAGCTGTTGTTACAGGTGGTTGTGAATCACCTGACATGGGTGCTGGGAGCTGAACTCAGCTCCTGTGCAAAAGCCATATACGGCTCTTAACCGCTGAACCATGTCTCTAGCTCAGCCTTCGTCTTTGTGTTTTTGGGACAAGGTCTTGCTATGTAGCCCTGGCTGGCCTGGAACTCACCACCCTCCTGGCTTCCCAAAGGCTGGGATTACAAATGTAGGAAACCACTGCCAGGCTTTGGAATTACATTTCTGTTGCTGTTTGTTTCGAGACAGGGGCACATGTAATCCAGACTGGTGTCAAATTGGCTACATAGCTGAGGATAACCCCTGAACTCTTGATCCTTCTGCTTCTGCCTCCTACATGCTGGGATGCCAGGCTTGAAACATCATTGCCCAGTTTTAGAACTACAAGTCATACGTTCTTGATCTCATTCATGCCCATAAAATTGATACCAACTGTCTCCTACAATACACCCACCCACATCTCTGAAGACTCACAAACCTTCACCTTTGTAGCTATTTCTCACTATTTCCCTCAGCTCCTCCTCTAAAAGGGTGTTGCCTCTGCATAGGACATTCAAACCCAGCAATAATTCTGCTGAGTGTGTGAGCTTCAGGTGCAGAGGCGGGCAGCAGGCCCTTACTGCAACTGATAACTGTACAGCTGGAATCTTGTCAAAACAGGTGAAGAAAACACACCCCTGGCTTTTGGTGCAGGAAAAAGAGAATCGTAAGCAAACAACAGTTCAGGTAAATTTACCATCTAATGCAGGAGCCTTAAAAGTCAAACCATTCCTAAACTGGGCCTGGTAACCCACGCCTTTAATCCCAGCACTTGGGAGGCAGAACCAGGCAGATCTCTGTGAGTTCAAGGCCAGCCTGGTCTACACAGTGAGTTTCAGGCCAGCTGGGGCTACAGGGAGACCCTGTCTCAAAAAGATTTAAAAAAAAAAAAAAAAGACAAACCATTCCTATGCCCCCCCATCCTAGGTCAGTTGAATCAAGCTCTGAGGAGCGGGATCTAGGCATACACATTGCACATAGGTTTCCCCAGGATTCTGAACTGCAAATGCTGTCAGGGTGAAGAAACTGTCCTCCATACAAGCACATGTACACACACCTTTGCAAATGTTACGTGAGGTACTGGAATTGGAAGGGTAGGTGCAGGGGGCAGGGGTGCTCTGGAAAGACTGAGTCACAAAACATAAATTGTAAACTATTTTTTCTTTTCTTTTCTTTTTGTGGTACTGGAGACTGAGTCTGTGGCCTCATGCACGCTAGGCAAGAGCTTTACTACTATACTAAGCTACATCAACCCTTAAGTTTTTTCTTTTTTAATTTTTGAGACAAGGTCTCCCTAAGTGACTGAGGGCTTTGAACTCTAACCCAGGCATACCTTGAATATATAATCCTCCTGCCTCAGCCCCTGCAGTATCTGAGATTACAGGTCTGAATCTAGCCTACATTTCATCCCAAATTATAGCCATCCCACTCCCAGAGTCCCTGACTATCCTTCCCTACACCCTGACTGACTTTCCTCTATACTACTGAGGCTCGCTTTGAAAGAACCAGTTTTCAAAGGTATCTTGACGCGGTCATCTGGTTAGCAAGTGGCTGAGGTGAACGGAGACCCCAGACCCTTCCTGGCATCCTACCTCCGTCCACAAATCTGAGCCACTCTTCACTGCCACTTTCTCCCAATACATTTTTTACTCTCTCAGACACCAAATACTCCCACCAGGCCCTGGCAAGGAAACCTCATTCAACAATCTTTCCTACTATCCTGACCAAAAGGAAGAATTAAATAAAAAGAGAGAGAGGGTGAACCTAAGATCCCACTCCATCTCATTAAGAAAGTAAACATAAGAGCCATCTAAGTGTCTAATTAAGCTTCTAATTAGTCCCTGCTTGTTACTAATGCAAATTAGATTACTCCGCTTAACTACAGCATGTCCACAACACCCTTGTTAATTGCGGCCTTTTGAAATTAAATTACTCCCTAATTAGCATATCAAAGCCATTGATTCGGAGCTGGGAAAGATGAGGGCAAGAGGAGCCTAATGCCAAGTTTGGTTAATCAGAGACAGCTAATTAAATAGTGACGTCTTACTGGGGGGCCTGATGGTTCAGGGGTAGGGGCAACCCATTCAGGGCCCAGGTGACCATCTGGAGCCTGGACCTGGCAGGGCCTTTGGCACCAGGGCCTCCTGTGGGCCTAAGAGGAGGGGTTCTGGGGACCCTGTGGCAGACTATCCTGTCTGGCCTTTCCTGACCCCTCCCTTACCCCAGATGATATCTAGGTAGGATACTGGTAAAAGGCCTTGGGCATCAATACAGGGGCATCTAAAACATAACAGCTGCCAGTATGTAGAGACTGAGTACCCTTGCCCTTTGCCTCCACATTGACATGCATTCAGGAAGTGACCTGACCTCTCTAGGCCTCAGTGGGCCAGTACCCATTTGTGATTCCATCTTTTTTTTATTATTATTTTTTAGTCGGGCATGGTGGTGCCAGCCTTTAATCCCAGCACTCGGGAGAGGCAGAGGCAGGCGGATCTCTGTGAGTTCAAGGCCAGCCTGCATAGTGAGCTCCAGGCCAGCTAAACTAAAGGGTTTTAAAATTAAAAAGACCCAAAAAAATTTTTTTAATTTTATTTTATGTGTATGATGTATTGCCTGCATGTGTGTTAGTGCACCTGTGTCACGCAATGCCCAAGAAGGTCAGAACTGGAGTTATGGATGGTTGTTAGCTGTGCCGGATGACTGTGGGGAATTTAACTTCTGCAAGAGCAGTCTTAAATGCTCTTAACTGATGAGCCATCTGTCTAGCCCCAATGTAATGTTTTATTTTACTTATTTTAATTTTACAAATGAGTGTTTTTCATGCATATAAGTGTACCTGTGCATCCAATGCCCACAGAGGTCAGAAGAGGGTGACAGATCCCTGGAACAGGTCATTGGCTGCCATATGAATGCTGGGAACAGAACCCAGGTCTTCTGCAAGAACAACCAAGGCTCTTAACCACAGAGCCAACCCCGTACAATCCCATTCTTTCTTTTTTTTTCCCATTCTTTCTTTAAAAAAATATTTTATTATTTTTCATGTATGAGTGTAATGCCTACATGTATGTAAGTGTAACCATATCATGCAAAGCCCGCACAGGTCTGAAGAAGTCATCAGAACCCCTGGAACTGGAAGTTACCGACAGTTGTTGGCTGCCATGTGGGTGCTGGGAACTGAACTCAGGTCCTCTGCAAGAGTATGAGGCCCTGGAACAGCCATCTCTCCAGCTCTGAGATCCATTCTTTTTTTATTCTTCTTTTTTTTGTATTTTTGAGAGAGGGTCACCCTTTAAATCCCAGCTGGCCTGGAGCTCACCCTGAGATCCCATTCTTTTTTTTGGTGCTGAGATCCCATTCTTAAAAGATAGCCCCTCTCTGGGGCTGGAGAGATGGCCTAGCGGTTAAGAGCGCCAACTGCTCTTGCAGAGGACCCAGGTTCCATCCCCAGCACCCACATGGCGGCTGAGAACCTTCTTTAACTCCAGTTCCAGGGGAATCCGACACCCTCTTCTGACCTCTGCGGCATTGCACAACACGGGTGCACAGACCTACATGCAGACAGTACACTCATAAAAATAAATAAAATTTTTAAAAAATTTAAAAAAAGATAGCCCCTCTCTCTATCAACCAATAGGAGACATCAAATTAATTTCTAGAGGATGTGAGATTCTGGTGAAGGGAAATCTCATTGATGAGGATCAAGTGGAGGGCAGCATTCCTTTTTTTTTTTGGTCTTTTAGAGACAGGGTCTCCCTGTTAGCATTCCTTTTAATGCAGCTCCTCCCCTGACAAAAACACAGAGAGTCTTGGGATAGGAGCAAGTAAAAGGGTATTAGCTTCTAAGAGGGGTGCCCCTAGCCAGGAATGGGCTCCTTTTAGCTGGAACAGCCCCTGGAGATGTGAGGTGTAATAATTCACCCCATGGTATAAAGGGGAAAAGCTAGGGACATAGCTTAATGGTATTTGGCTTGCCTAGCATACACAAGGTCCTAGGTTCAATCCCCAGTACCACTAAAAAACAAGAACTACCTGCCATCATCAGCTTTGGGGTGACAGCATGGAAATTCTATTTGGGTAAAGGTGTTCCTACAGGTCTTCTCTAAGCTCTCACTGTACAGATCTTTTGGAGTCCTTGAGATACCCCCTCCCACCCACATTCTCCTTAAAGAATATTGGGGACAGGTAAATGTCCACGTACTAGCCAGGTGTGGTGACACATGGCTTTAATCTCAGCACTCCAGAGGCAGAAGCAGGTGGATTTCTGAATTTGAGGCAAGCCAGGGCTACACTGTGAAACCCTGTCTCAAAAAAGAAAAAAAGATGCTGCTAACCCATGCCTCCTCAGCAGCTAGGCTGGCCACCAAAGAGGCCAGGGAGAGAAGCAGCTGCTTCTGTCTCCACCTGGCCTTACTGCACATATGTGCAGCCTGCTTGGATTGTTCAAAGGAGGCCCAAGTGGGGATATTTACAAGAAATTTACCATGGATTGAATTGTGTGGGAGCCAACAAAACTCAGCAGGAGTGAAGTTAGTCCATTTGTTTTGTTTTTTTTTGTTTGTTTGTTTGTTTTTTTTTTTTTGGTCTTTTTGAGACAGGGTCTCCCTGTAGCTCTGGCTGTCCTGGAACTCACTCTGTAGACCAGGCTGGCCTCAAACTCACAGAGATCCGCGTGCCTCTGCCTCCCAAGTGCTAGGATTAAAGGCGTGCGCCACCACACCCGGCTACAGGGGTGAAGTTAGTCAATTTGTAACCTCTCAGCCCTTCAATAAAGGACTTCAGGGCTAGAGAGATGGCTGAGCAGTTAAGAGCGCCCACTGCTCTTACAGAGAGGACTGGGGTTTGATTCCCAGCACCCACATGGCGGCTAAGAACCGTCTTTACTGCCGGATGTGGTGGTGCACGCCTTTAATCCCAGCACTCGGGAGCCAGAGGCAGGCGGATCACTGTGAGTTCCAGGCCAGCCTGGTCTACAGAGTGAGTTCCAGGCCACCGGGGCTACAGGGAGACCCTGTCTCCAAAAAAAAAAAAAAAAAAAAAAAGACTTCAAGAGACAGGTTCAAGTTAACTGAGTGACTCTGGCTAAGCCACACCACCTCTCTAGGCCTGGGTCATTCACCTGTCAAAGGAGAGTAATAATCACCCCTAGAGCATTTCTTCAGGCTGTTAGGTGATGGCAGGGGGGCTGCTGCAGGGCATAGCACAGGTCCTCAGTGGGAGCAGGATAATGCCTTGGTACCACCTGCCATACTCCCTTGCTGGGATTCTAACAGGGATATCTTCTAGGACCCACTTTACCCCACCCCATCTTTCATCTCTGTCAATGGACAGAGCCAGGACTTGCAAATGTCTTTGACTGATGCTGAGTGCTGATTCGTACAAAGATTTGGCCTGGCTGTTGGGAGGCTGGGAGGTTCCATTACCTGTGTCCTCAGCCTTACATGTGATGGATCGGCCCTGCCAGGGAAGACTTCTAAATAACCCTAAAAATGATGGAACAAGATTGTGAGAAGATAGGCTGATGAGATGGCTGAACTGGTAAAGGTGCTTTTTGCTAAGCCTGATAACCTGAGCTGAATCCCCAGAGGCCAGAGTGTGGAAGGACAGAACTGACTCCTGAAAGTTGTACTCTCAGATCTCCACACACAAATAAATAAGATGTTGGTGAAAGGCCCCCTCCTTTCCTGCCTCTGTAACCCCCTCCCCTAACTAGGTACAAGCTGCCAATTCCCTCCCAAGTTCTCCACTTTGTCGCATGCAGGGTCAGGGGTAGAGCTAAATTCCAAAAAGGTGAGATTTTGTTTACTTAAGGAAAATTGAAACACAAAAGGAAATCCTTCTGCCTCTAGCCCAGAAATGGTTGAGTCCAGCAGAGGAGCAATCTGGCAAAGGGCTCATCACATAAGTGCCTTTATTTCAGAAAATGGGTAAAATTTAAAGCAAGACAGAAAGAAAGAGTTTGGGGGGAGGGTCAGGCTGTCCTGGTGAGCAGGAGGAAGGACAGAAGCGTAAGGGCCGAGCTGCAGCCTGCCTCACAGAGCTCTCTCTCCCAACGAGATTCAATTAATTGATAACAAAAAGCATCAAATTAATTTCTGGAGGATGTGAGATTCTGATGAAGGGAAATCTCGTCGATGGGGATCAGGCAGGAGGAGGCGGGCAGCGCCCCTTTTAATCAGGCTCCGGCTCTCTAATTGGCAAAGAAGAGCCTTGCAAGGGTCACAGGGTCCCCTGCCCAGTGTTCCACAGCGCCCCTTTTGGGAAGACGCTGCAGAGGCAATAGCCCAGGGACATTCTGTCAAAACAAAGATGTTGTACAGCCTGTGCAAGGTTGAGGCCAGGGAGAGGAGACTTGAACTGACTCAACACTATGAAGCCCAACGCCCACAACATGCCCAAGGCCAGGCAATAAGTTGGGACCTCACAGTACACCTGTACAACTGAAAGACCCAGACCCACAATGTTATCCCTAAGCACTGAAGTGTAGCACCTTTAGAGTGTAGTGTTGGCAGTTCTCTCTGTGGAGAAACATAGATCATGAAGTCCAACACCTCTGTACCCCCCTAAAGCCCAGAGGAAGGTGGAAGTCCACTGCGGTGTGATGAGGAACCTCACAACCAGCAGCTATATTCCTAAGCTCAGGTCTTAAGAATTGGCAAAGATGCTAGATGCTCTTGGGGCTCAGGGAGCATGCTTGCAATGCTAGTGTGCTGTGCTGAGGAGGGCAGGTAGCTCAGGTCCCAGGAGGAGGGATTCTCCCAGTGGACCATACCCTCAGCTTAGCCCTTCCCTCCGAGTGGCACCAGCCCCTAGCTTAATTCCCCAGGCACAGCAGCCACCCCCACCTCGCCCTGGACGTTCCAACAATGCCCTCGAATTCTCCCTAGCAGGGAACTCCTTCCGAGGAAGAGAAAGCACACCCCTACTCTGGGAGTGACTTCTTTAGTCCCCTCTCCATCTCCTAGAAAGGTGGACTTCTAGAAATGTAAGGCCAGCCAGAATCATATCTCAGGACAGCTACGCTCTAGCAGGGTTGAAGACCCTCCATACCTGCCTATACTCACACTGGGGGTGAGGATAGGATAAGAACTCTACCACAGCACAAGTACCTTATCAGGACCACAGCCATCACTCATCAGCAGCCCAATCTAAAAATCCACACACCCATGCCTGCTCCATTTCTGATTCCCTACGGTGCAAGAAAGAGAGCCCCCTCTTATTTCCCCTCTTCTCAGAGTCCTTCCACTGTGTTGCTGCACTCAGTAGGCATGTCACGGGTTTTACGTATGCAGACATGACCTAAAAGCTTGTCTCTGTTTCCTGAGTCATCTAGCCCTCAAGCCGAGCAGCCATTATTGCTCCCTCCCCTGTCCTGCAGTCTAAATTCAGGGGATATGCCAGGAGGTATGCCTCCAACACCACAAAAATAATAAATCAATTGCCCCCACCAGCCCTCTCTACCTTGAACCTCCAGCGTCCTTTGTTAGCATGAGGAAACCCAGCATTTGCCCCCTGCCCACTGACTTGGTGGTAGCCCAGGAGAGAGGCTC